>WTSP01009014.1:86691-142642 GCA_025331215.1 Actenoides lindsayi
TGCCTCATGGCTCTGGCTTCTCTAAAGAAAATCTTTCTAATTTCGTGGAAGTGAGGGTGGTGGGGTTCTTTCAACATCATGAATAATGTTATAATTAGATCTTAAGATATTTCTATCTGAAGAGCTTAGTAGTAGATCATAGAATCATTTGGGTTGGAAAGGACCTTTAAAGATCATCTAGTCCAACATCCCTGCTGTGGGCACAGACATCTTCCGCTAGATCAGGTTGCTCAGAATGCATATATCTTATGTAACAGAATATCTTACCTACAAAATACATCTTACCTAAGTTCTCAGAACAGCAGTTAAGTATTGAGTTAGAAAAGATACCTGTAAAAACATACTTATATATAACTTTCCCTTAAGTAAATTAGAAAAGCTCAAAATATGTGTTGGTATATCTCAATGTAATTGCAGCAGTTGTATCTGTATGCTAGAAAATGCTTTCCTTCAATACTTCTATAATGCAGAAAAATAATGACATATCCTAACTATGATGCTTACCTATTAAGAAGCTGAATGATACTGTCATTAGAGCAAATAGAGGCCATGTCTAAGCATGTGGAAGATACTTGATCCTAATGGATGTATTTGATTGTAGGTTCATTCATGCCGTTAAAATACATCTTTTTGCTCAGGGGGTGAGGGAGGGGGGCTGGTGGTTTGGGGTTTTTTTTAGAGAGATCATATATATATATTTCAGAGATTAAATGTTACATTGCAAACGTGCATTTGCTAACAGCCACTAACAAGCACGTGGGAAGGAAGTGAAAACTTCGACCAGTCTGACCGTGTTTCAACAACCTGGTGAGAATCTGCAATATGCAGACAGAGGATACGACATTATGGACCTGTTGCTCAAATCTTGTCAATCTTCAGTTGCACCTCCAGCCCTGTTGATACAGTCCCGAGGAAAAAGCTACTATAGGTTTTCTCACTGTAGGGAAGTAAAATTCTTTGTGACCGTTCTTTGATTTGTGTTCTCCTAACAATTTATATTATGGAAGAGTGTTATTTCTACTGCATTCTAGACCTTCCTTAGTGGCAAACTGGGCAGCAGAGACTGAGTCTGAGATGTATTACAGATGTATAATGTTTATGTGGCAGAAAACTCAAGGAAAAAATCAGTGGAAGATTGGTCACATCCTAGTAAAAATATGAATGATACCCAGGGGACTTATTTGAGCTCCTAAATTCTTTCACAATTAAAGAAAAAGACCCTAAAATCAACAACTACCCTCCTTCAAACTATTTTTACAAAGTATACCTAAATAAAAATTTTGTGAGCTTAGATGAATGTCAAGCTATTTCAGCTATTTGCTTCCTACGCAACTTTGCATATGAGGAATGTTATCAATGTCCCGACTGTCAAAAGTAATTTACAATGTATTTCTTAAAAGTTACATTTTAATTTTAATTACATATCTGAGAAATTATGGAATATAAAATATTAATGTGTCAATGTTAAATCTCTCACAATCGAGAAGCTAGAATTCATCCATTGAATCTGAAGAAAATAAACCAAGGAAAATTAATGGGCTGTAGTTATAGAAAGTTGCTGAATGTCTTAGTGGGATGTTGCCAGAAAAACTTTCCACTATTTCTTCTTCTAAGCAGTGTAAAAGCTGGGCCAGCAAATAACAGGGCAGACAATCTGACTAGTACTAGAAATTATAATATTATATTACAAGTTTTACCATTTCTACTCAAAGCAATTGAAGACTGAATGAATTAGAGGTAAAAATGAGAAAGAGCAAGAAATTAACATTGGGCAGGGAAGTGGGGGGAGGGGGGAAGAAAAAACTGCCACTCTGAAAAAAAAACAAACCCACAACTTCAAACTTTTAAGAATTATAATAAGAATTTTTGTCCATTGCATAGTCAAGCAGTAATAATAGGGGATGCATTTATTGTTACAGTCAAATTTAACACCCTATGCCTGAAACATCAGTAAAATCTGTGGAAACTATTCATGCAGATCAAAAGCACAGTGTGACTCTAAATAATTTCGGTGAATACTCTATTTAGAGAAGATTTTTAAAGACCCCTCAAGGTAGACAACCTTGTAGTATGTAGCCAAATAAACTAATATGTCAACTAATATATCAAAGTGAAGTTTGCCTCTCATTGCATAGCCATAGTCTGTGACTAAATGAAAGAAAGTACCTTAGATCACAATGCAGAAATGAAAAGGTAGTAAAATTTCTATGAGAAAATAGGGACAAAATACTACTAAAGTTTAAAAACATTTTTACACTGCTGTACAAAAGGCATTAGATTCTCTCCTATCTGTGTCAAATGAAAGCCAAAGGAAAAATAAAAGGTAAAATTTCTATTTTTTAATACCACTTGGATTAGTAATTGTGGGGTTATCAGCTTTTCAGCAGGTTCTTATGGCTACCAAACTGTCTGACATCTAGAACATCTATTACAGGTAACTGGGCACAAGTTGTATTTACCAAAGTCTACAGTACTGATGTATTGTTCATGTTTTTACAGAAATTCTGTGACCAAAAAAAATAAATAAAATTTGTGCTGTAATGTTTTGTATACTTTGCATTTTTTAACAGAAATTTTCTCATATTTTCCACATGAACATTGTCATGTTTGTCCCCTTAGTGCGTTATCAAACTAAGATTATATATATTTTTAATACAGTAAGCATTAATAATTATCTGTGTTTATATATATATAAAATAGCTTTATAATAACTTGTTTTGCATGGATCTGAATCAAAACAAGATCAAGCAACACTGCCTAGCTTTATGGTTCACTTTGTATTTCAGTAGCATCCTTCCTGTCGTTAAAGAAATCTTGTACTGTGAAAGGAAAAATAGATTAAGATTTTCAAGGTCTTTCTGTTGATTCCTTTTGTCGTATTTCTTCTCTCCTCTACAGTGAACAGTTAGATCCAGCGCAGTGTAGACGGGCAACATGTACTTCACATAACAGCCAGATCTGTGGACTTTATTTTAGGATTGTTTTTGTTTATTATAGAAGAATATAGGGCAGGCACTGAAATATTTATGTCATACATACATTTTTATCCTATTTTTATTTTCTGAGGTTAGTAATAACCCAAGTGTTTTACTGAAGGAAGGGTATTTTATTGTTGTATTACTACCCCTAAGCCCACAATTTATAACATACAGGTAAACTTCTATATCAATTATAAACACACGGTAGCTATGAGATTCAATGCTGGTTTTATAACCACTGAATGCAGGGCATCCCTCAGACCAAGCTACAGTCCTGGGGCAGCGCTCATGGTTTTCCAGCCACCGGCTTGTACCTTCCATTTGGCTTCATGTCACCATTCACGTAAAAATTTTCTTCTGATGGAAAACTACATTATATTTCTGCCATTTTGTTTATTTAAATATGTGTTCAGATATGGAAAAAAAACCCAACAGGTTTTATATATGAAGTAAGAAGTGACTCCTGAAATCTGGTAAGATTTAAGAAATCACTCCAAGTTCCACTGTAAGATAATTCTTATGCTTGCTTGACAGACCACTTAATGTAATTTTTTTGTTGTTAATAAGTGGATACATCTTACTCGAAATCTATAGTAATCCTTTCAGAATTTAATTCAACTTCTGTGTTCAAGGTAAGAAATAATAGCATTATCTTATTGATTACTGGAATGTGGAGCACAGAAGTCCCAATGTGTATTGATTTATTGATTTCTAGTAATTATTGTAAACCAGCATGCCTAGTTGCACCATTAATTTAGAATTACTATGAACCAGCATATCTCTTCTCCCCCTCTCAGGAGGTGGAACACTTGTTAAATTAATCAGATGTGAAGAGACGGTGGATTGAAACTTTTCAAATAGCAGAAGAGCTATAAAGTCCAGCAGAGAAAGAAAGCCAGATCTCCGAGACCAAGTAGCAACCATAGGATGGAGGAATCAGAAGTGGCATTCGAAGATGAGTAAACTCAATAGGACCAATTAATTAAAACAATGAACCGGAAGAAATTTCGTTTATCCAAGAACCTAGTAACATTGTGAGTTTTGCTCTGCTTCTTCTTCAGATGATGTTATCATATTCATGAAAATGTTTTAGGAAAGAAATGGTGGAATCCCCAAATTAAAAACAAAACAAAACAAAAAACCCAACAACCAAAACCCACCACTTTTATGTTTTCATTATGCCTTTTTTCTTCAGGTGTCAGGTAAGTTCTCAAGAATTAAAGTGTATTCCGGAAACTAGAGAGAGCACAAAACAACTTATAAAACCAAAGTAACCAATAGCTCTTAAAACTTGTTGGGTGTTATCAAGGATTTGGTTATGGCAGCATTTCACTCTGACCTTTCATACAAATGCTAATTGAGCCCATAGATGGGTGTTAGAGGAAGACTCCATTTTACTCCTTAACCACACAGCAAATGTTGGAATATAAATTCAGATGTTGACAACAGGTTACATGGTCACAGGAATACTGGCTAAGCATAAACAATATACTCTCCTTTCTCATGCAACCAAGTTTTTGAAACAATGTTTAATCTGTTCTTCTGTGAGTTTAATTTCCTGATTTTTATTGTCATGGACAAATACTAAACTTCTACAAGTACAGAGTTACTATGAAAAATTAAAATTATCTATCCTGGCATTTTTGAACTGCTGAATTTGTGTACTGTGACTCTGCATGTTCAGTTCTGTATTAATTTTTTATGCTTCCCACTCTGTACTTGTAAATTCATACATAAAGATGAATCTGTTACACTTTGTCAAATGAAATTATCCACCAACAAAAGCAATAACAGGATCTTCAACACGGCATAAACAAGAATGCAGAACCACACATTTCATCTAAAATCCCCATTAGTGAACCAGTTGCCCACTTAAGCTCAATGAGAGGAATTCCTTGCCTCAGCTACTCCAGCTAACTCTCATATCTGCTTCTGAAAAGGCTTTCCCTGCCAATACAAACTCAGCTTGCTTTGAGAAGGCACAAAGCGAGGATAAAGTAGAGCCGAGATGGCAATTTTACTCTGTATGCCAAAAAGAGCTATTTCAAAAGCCCACCTTTGTCAGATACTTTCTGAATGTGAGTGGTCTTCCATATCGTTCAGCAACCCAATGGTTTATTTCCTTGAATTATTTTGATACTTCTCCTCCCTGGCTGTTCCAGAGCTACCAATTAGCTCAGCCTTCTGCTGACTGCTAAGGGCCATTTGCCAAGTCATCGACCTGTACCCCAGCAGGCTGATGGAGACCCGAGCAACATTCAGACTGCTTAGTCTAAAGGTGTGAATTTTCATAGGTACATACTGTAATGTTCAGTGGTCAGGCTAGTGGCAGGGGCTGGAGTGGCGGTGAAGATGAGGATGTGATTCCAAACAAACCTGCCCTGCCTGACAAGGCCCTGAGATGTGCTGAAAGTTAGCTTGACATAGGCAAACTGCTGACTGTTTCACGTTAATAAACAAATGCATAAATGAGGTGAATTCTACTTTCTTACAAGTTTTGTTATGAAAGGTTCACACATCTTTATGTGAAATAAAAGTATGACACTAATCAGCACCTCCTAGTCATTAGCATACACATTCTATATTTAACTTTTCCTTTGTGCAACAAGATCATACCAGCTCTTTTCCCCTTCATTCAAACAGAAATTCTATCACTAATATATTTTCTGCTTGAAAAAAAAATCAATAAATAAATCAGATGCCTTTTTGTTGATCCAGTGTTTTTCAGTTAATCAGCCCAAATGATAGCAAAACAGGTATAGAAGGGCAGGATAAACAAAATGTAGCACAATGGAGTGAGTGGGCAAGGGCTGCATGTCATTTTTCACCTCCAAAACACTTTTTCAGTCTTTGCATCCAACATAATTAGTACATTATCTTTCTATACAGGAAAAAAATAGTGATTAGGGAATTGAGAACACCATGATCTAGATCCACAAACTGGAGTGACTCAGGATTTTATTACAAAGGTTGACGATACATTCACATACATATGAGATACCTACACCAGGAGAGAAAATTCATGAAGTGGTGATAAGGTAGAGGTTGCTTTAATTTTTACTTATGGTTGGTTGTCTTTGGGTTACACAGCTTCATTTTATTTATCTTACTGGTGTTTCTTTTTTTGACTGTGTTTTTCATAGCTATCTCATGCTCATCACATTTTTAACTTTTCAGTAGGTTAACATTAATTTCATCCATTAAACTTTGCTTAGAAAAGAAAGTTAAAAGTCAAAAGAAAGACTATTTGAAAGTAATTAACTGTCCTTCTTCATTAAATGTGCAAGAAGTGGAGAATGACACCTTACAGACAGACATTTTCCAGTCTGGACCCAATTAGCTGCCCAGTAAAGCTGAAAAAGCACATGCATGCCAATGCAAGTGACCTCACTCCAAGGCCTGGGGACTTGTGCTGTTGTTTAGATTGATATTGCAAGAATTATGGCCTCATTTATAAGATAAGAGCATTAAATTTGAAAATAATATGGTGTATCTGTTTGGAGGTTAGGACTACAGGATTATGTGGTTTGGCTTTTTATTGCTGTTGTTCAGCTGAGTTACCCATTCAGAGAAACAAGGACTGCCTGTTGGGAGTGTAAATAGGCTTTCATGTGCATACAAGAAACTTTATGAGATACCAAAACACCGAGTCTGAGCTTCAAAACCTGTGGCTATAAAATGTGTGTGCAAAACATAGGCTCATGCTGATGGCAGAATCCAACACAGACAACTCTGCTCACTAGTGTGTTATAAAACAATTCTCTGATGAACCACTGGAACCACATTGCATTTTGCACTCTTCTAAATTGATCTTGTTTCACTTCGGCTGGAAGAAACTCTGTTTATAATCAACAAGACTGGCCAAAAACATCGGGGAAAGAAGGAAGATTGAATGTTACATTTTTTTGAGTGCATTTTAAAGGGTATGATGTAGAATTTATGCACTGAAAATGGGATGTTAACTATCCAAGCAGAAAGAGCACCATGTCTGATCATATAGTCATCAGAGTTTCATTTTTCTTTACCAAAGTGCTTGTAGACTATGTCTGATCATCACCTGAGACCAGCTAATGCAAAAATCAGTCCTTCACATAACCTAACTGCTTCTAGGCTCTCCTAGGCTACTTCTAGTGTTGAATAACAGGTAAATTCAGCCTACTACTCTTTTTCTCAGAAGAGAATTTAGAAGTTGCTGGTGGCTGATAAATAAATTTTTTTAACCAGATAGCATATAAATCCCTTTTTCTTCTCTATTAATAAGTCAGGAACAAAATTCTCTTTTGTTGTATTGTACTGACGAGTCAACAGAAGAAGCTATAAACACAGGGAAAAGCCTGTTAGGATAACACTGCTTGCACTCCGGTTTTCATTCTGTTTGGCTTGCTCTCCCTGAACACTCTTACAATAGTCTGTAGGAAAATACTTTATTGGCTAATAAATGAAAGTCTAGATGAAAACCCTCCTCCTCCTAAACCACTAGCCCCTCCAGAAGAGAGGATAAAAGAAAGAAATTGGGTATGTTGCCTCAGTAAAAGGCTCTTTATGTGTTATTAAAACTAACCCCTTTGGAAGTGCTATGGTTTAACCACAGTTACCAAGACAAGTTGCCAAGCTACTCTACTGCAGCCTGCAGTTCTGCCACACTGGGGTGGTACCCCATAATAATTTTGCATGAAAGTACCCATGCAGGCATGAGAGCAATCTACTGCAAAATAAGCGGTCTGCCCGAGACAGACGGCCCTGTAACTACGGTGGCACAGATCCTGGTGGATTGGCTGCCTTGGAGAATTCACTGGCTGAAAATCATCAGAAGTACATGTTTAAAAAACCCAGTCTGGATTTGGCACCTTAACTGTCACAACAAGACTGCTATTTAGCTAGGGCTTCCCCACTCTGTAGTACAATAATGTAAATGACTGTATGATGGACTTATTGTACAAATTAAGACAGTTCCTGTGGCTCTAGAATCTTTAGCTGAATGGCCCCTTGAGACCTGCAGAGTGGTCATTTCAACCACTGACCAAATGTTTGACCACAGTGGAGAATGAAGGCAGTGGAGAAGAGTCCAGTGAGCTTGGAAGAGGACTGACACATCCTTGCTTTTTGCTGATTCCTAAGGATAAAATCCTCTGAACCATGTTTCTGGCAGAAAATTCCACAGCTCTGAAGATCAGAGCTTCTTCTATTCAAGTAGAATGCTATTTCCTCTTTAATCAAGAACCAAGAATGTCGGTTTTTAGTAGTACTAGAGATATAACATTCAGTGTTGGGGGGGGGGAGGGAGGCAGGGGGAAGTTTCAGCTCTCTGCTCCTAATCTATACAAACATGTAACTGTCACAAATATATTGTTTCAAGGACATGGAAACACAGATCAAATAGATCAGATTTTGGATCAGATTAGGAGCTATTTCAGTACAAGGAAACTCTATATTAGAAACTCTGTGAGTTTAAAATTCTTTGATTCCCAAAACCCACTGATTTTCTCCCTTTCTATGCTATGGTCCTTCTGCTGCTTGCATGATGTTAAGGTATTTAAATTCTCCCTAGAGAAGATCACAGACTCATTCTGCTACAGACTACAAACACAGTGAAAAAGTCATTTTCCAGAAGATTGTAAAGTCTTGAAATCAACACATGTTGTGATATAACAAGATAGAACAAAACTCAATACCTGAAATAATTACAAAACGGGGTGATCTGGTCAAGGTCATTGGAAAGATCAGTGGCAGAACCAGTAATATGATCCCAGACTCCGGACTGTGAATCAAGGGCTATAGTCACTACTGTGTAGTTGCTAGATCTCTTTATACACAATATGACTTATAGCCAGAAATGCAAATGTATCAAAATCATTTCCACTCAATTGTATTTTTCTCTGTAAATCAGGAACTAGAAGCTATTGCCATGCACTCAACAGCATCAGTATTAATTGGTCCCATTTCATATTCTTTTTGTCTGACCAATGCAGCTTGACAGCCTCTAATGGGATTTTCAGATGCACACCATGGATTCTTAAGTGATCACTTTTTCTCCCCAAACATATGAGTTGTCTCTTATTCAGACCTACTTCCACACCCTTCTTGTACCTAATTTCCAAGCACACAATGATAATTCTTTTTCATCTGTTTTTTTTCCCTGCCAGTAATTGCAGAAACATCTAAATATATGAGTTACTCTAACGTTTTTCTCTGAAAGCAATGCTGTTTCATTCACTCTTTTAAAACTTATTTTATAAACTAAGCATTTTGTATTTAATGATATTAGTAAAATTTTACAAATTTAAAGACACTTAAATATATTTTCTCCACACCAGAGGTCATACTTAGTCCCTGTAGCTTGAGCATATTACAAATAGATGAGACTAATTATCAGGAATCCAGCACAGGCAGAGAATGTAGCTTGCTTGGTGAAAAGGGAATGTTGAAATAATTTACTGAATATGCTTTTGCTTTGGGCTGACACTGTATTTCTAGGATTACATATCTATGTCTTTGATGGATATTCTCCATTGAGTGCAGACTGCCATTGTTCCGAAGTACAGATGTGTTTAAAAAGTATGGATTAAAAGCCTGCTATGAGTACTAATTGCAATTCTAAATGGTGTAGAAAATAATCTGGACTAATCAATATTCTCATGAAGGTTTTTACATTCATAAAAGTCCCAACTGTTGTAATGCATTAAACTAGCAGTACATTTACTGAATAAAATACCCTTTCATGCCTGACGAAAGAGCAATGTGGCAGGCTTGATTTTTTAATTGTTGACTCAGTACTACAGGACACTTACAACTAAACCTATATTCATATGTAACATTTGTGCAGTATTCCATTGTCTGCTACAGTATTTTTTAAAAAAATGGATAGCATTATTATTTTGGAAAGAGCTGAATTACACAAACACCATCACAAAGCCTGCCTGCTTAACTCTTCTCTGTGTTTATGTAACACCTGGCATCTCATTTTTGGGCTATCCTAAAGTCAGATTTGATTGTGAGATTGGCTAAATGTAAGAGGACATAGGTTTTAAAAATATTTGTAAGTGATGTTATAAAACATATGGGAAACCCCGTGTCCATTTAATTTGCTCTATATTTTAAACCACTTAAATACATTTTCTCATTATTTGTACTCTATGTATTATTTACTACACATTGAGCAAACCAATGAATCTGACGGTGCCCTTACTCAGGTTTGTACCCTATGCTTGTAGTGATAGAAGTTTAAATATCCTCTCGTAGATATTGTCTTCAAAGCTGTTATACCTATTGCAAGAAAATACCCTGGCAGACTTTGCTGAGGCTCTATCTCAATCTTAATTCTTTTTCCTAGCCTATGGATCTTGTTTCTCTAACCTTTCTGAATAACTAAGATCATTGTATTGCTGTGGCACTCTGCTTGCCCTTAGCTGCACCTTCTCCTTTTCTGTAATATCCTGTTTTATAATAGGGTGACCTGCACTGTGCCGTTTTCTTAATATGGACTCATTAGTCTCTTGGACTGTGCTAGGATAATTTCCTCAAATTTCTATTGAAAAATCATATCTATACTTTTCTAACATATTGTTTGCTTTTACCTCTTTTTTGGCTAATAAACACGACACAAACGAGCTTACTTTTTTTTTCCTGGCAATGTAAAAGCCCTTCTTTTCTCAAGTATAGTAGTTCGGATTAAATCAGAGGCACATGAAGACCATCAGGGTGCTCTTAGTGGTCTCTTTTTTCCTCCCAGTAGAAGTCAAACATCCCTCCTTCTGTCTCTCGTCCATTTCCAAACTGCCTCTTCATTTGTCCTTTCTCCCCACTTGCTGGAGGTCCCTCTTACATTGTGACTAAGGACTCTGAAGTGAGTATTGAAATCCAAGGATTGCTTTACTCAGAAGCTACATGAAACTAAACACAGTGACAGGGACAAGAAGTGCAGAAGGGTGTGAAGTCCATGGTGGGATGAGAGGAGTGCTTCATAAGGAAGCAGAGGGGCAGCTGATGGAGATGAGAATACTGGGAGAGAGAGAGAGAGAGAAATTACATCAGGGATGGGTTTTATGGCATTTAAATTCTTCCTAAAGATAGCAGGTAAAGGCAGGAAAGGGAAAAAAATTATGTCACTTGCTCAATGTTTACATACAGCAGGACAAAAAAACCCTCACAAACCTAAATCAGTTCCCTTAAAGTGTCACAAGCAAAACACATGCCCATCTTCACAGTGCTTACATTTCGAAATTCACAGCTTCTCATTGAGACAGTTACCAAGTCACCAAACCATTATTCAAATTATGGTTCTGTGTGTTTGTACATGTTTGACTTCTTAAAATGAGCTAAATGAGCTAAAATGGGGGGGGGGGGACGGGGGGGACGGACAACAATCAATCTCTTTTCAAATGGTAGTCGTTTTTTGTAATTGTATTTGAATCCCACGAGGCAACGCATTCTAACTATGTCAACGTCTATTTTACCAGATCAGGCTCTCAGTATGTATTTGTGATGCTAAGATCAAAACAAGACTGGTAAACTTCTGGTTGCAACAGGTTTTGACATACAAGCTGCAAAAATGGAATTCAAATACCAATGCAAACAGCTTGGAAGGTGTAAAATATCCAATAAATACTGAGCAATACCTTTTGATATCATAAATACTGCATATTGCATGTATTTCTGTAAGTCTTGTATTTAAGAATTCAAACCAACATGGGAAAAATCCATTAACATTATAGCTCCAGTGTACTAGGGAGAAAAGGATTATTTCTACTACAAAGACCATTTTTATAGCCCTTAACTTTCTTCTGGGAGGAGATTCCAAAATTAATTTTGAAGTGGAAATCAGTCATGTTTTTCTTCAGAAAAACCCCATAAAAATACCAAAGTTATTTTAATCTCACACCCCGTGTTTTTAATTGGACAAAAAAATAGAGGAAAGGAACTTATGAAAAGCTCAGATCTGTGGCACAAAGAGGATGAAAATAAATATTTTTAAATAATTTTTTCTCCTTGCCCACAGAATCCTGTTTCAGGGTGGAGTGGGAGAAGGGAGAGTAGGCTTTTGCCCATGTCTATCAACACATAATGGTGGTGGCAACGTGGCAAGGAATTGCATAGCTTCTTCTCACATTTCTTCTGCCACAAATCACATTTCTTCTGTCAGCTTTAAGGACTAAGCATGCATCTGCCGCTATGTCAGCATGCTGCAAAGGTGTCTATAGTGTGGACTCTCCAGGTAAGTCTCCTGTCTTGCTCTGCACTCTCCAGATAGTGGGGCATGCAGGTGGTTCTCAGGATTAAGTACGCTTTACCTCTCTCCCCTCCCCTAGACACTTCAATCTGACACAGAGCACAGAGTTATTCCCAGTTAGTTTAGAGGTAATTTTGTTTATGTTTTCCTGAATACAGTGTGTGCTTTATGAGGTGTGTCTCTTCTGGCATGTAAACTGTAGCTTTGGGAGAAATAATCTACACATCTTTATATCTATGATCATCCCCCACAAAGATGCTGACCAAGTAGGAAGGACCTTACAATGTCAGATGGAGTCAACATATTATTAAACAAGAAAAGGGAAAGGCAACACAGATCTACACCACAAAAAATCAATTTTAGTGTTAGATGTCCAAGAGAACCCGCACACCTTATAGCTCCATATCTACTAATATTAACGTTCTGCTTCAGCCATCCCAACTTAGAACAGCAGAAAGGCTGGACAGCACGGGTGCAACAATTATTACATCTTCAGTAGGCCTGAGAACTGGACCGTCTTGTTGCTTCAGAGACTGTCGTGTTCTGAAAGGTAGGTCTGGATTTAAGTTTGGAAACATGCTTGAATATTAGATGCCATCTTTTAAAGAAAAAAAAACCCAAAACAAACGATCACATTTCTCAGTTTTGATCTTTAAGAGGTTTATGGCACAAAACTTCTTTTATGTGGTTTTGACTTGCTGGTTTCAGCTGCTAAATTTTCATGCTTTCTATTTGCATTTTGTGATATTCCTCAAGGTGCATATTAGTCAGCATCAAAATATTATTATGTAACTCACAACAGATAGTTGGGTAGTGCCAGGCAGATGGTTCTGTGTAGCTTTTTGGTTCCAAACACAAGGGAGCATCAGCATGAGAGAGATTGGATTAGGTATATGAATATGTAATTACAAATGATACTTAATTAAAAAATTATAACAGATTAGCTATACCATTACTTTCTGTAATTTTCAGAATCACAACAAAAATATATTAGTGCATTATGCTATCTTATCTTCATATGTAGTGATTTGTTTAACAGCACTTTGCATAAATTAACAGAAAGCAGGAGAATCTCTACAAGCACGAGGGAATTCACAAGGCAAAATGATAGGGAATCTCTTCGTTTTCCAACTCCACTATGTTATCCATAAAGAATTATGTCCCTGCTCTTTAATTCTACACAGAGAGGCTGCAATATGTGTCTTGTGAATTAAAAAAACAAATTTATATCCATGTTCAGTAATAACAATAGGCATATTATATTTTTTACAGAAAGAATACTTTGTACCTTTTTTAAACCATTTTTATGTTTAGACTTCTCAGGTTCATAGTTAAAAACAGAGTTTTGAATAGAAAATTAGATGAATTTCAGTTATTTTACTACAAAGCAATTTTATTATGAGAAAAGAAAAAGTACCTAATATAGAGTAAACCTCTACAACGGAGAAATATCAAGCAACAAGGGCAGAGAGAACTATGAGGGTGGTAAGATATACATCCCATATTTTTCGTGCTTGTAAAATTGGAGCTGTTAGCATCCAAATAAATTTCTGGATTAATGTTTCTTCTTGAGGTACTCATATTTTTCTTGTCTTTACTGCCTTTTCCCACTGCCTTGTTTTCTACACATGCTAGTGCATTTTTAACCCTTCTGCAATTTGATCACGTGTTCAGAGAGGCATCCCATCTCAAGTTCTCTGTCTGCTGTGCAGGAATCCACCAATAAAGCCATGTATCTACGCTAACTCAGTTTGTGCTATACCCAACCAGAAGCTGGTCTGGATGCAGGGCAGTACATAAATCTATTAACAGGTCCACTGATTCTGCCATGTGATAGTCTATGAGCTACTAAGAGTTTTTGTGATAACATGGGCTAATTAACCATACATAGAGAAAGATTTCTGTGCTAAGCCACTAGTTTAATATCTGGGATGTCTGTTGCATCTCACTAGTCTGGGAAGGCAAAAACTTTTCCTTTTGTAAAGATCCTTGGAATTCCTCACTTAAAGACTATAACCTCATTTTTAAGAAATTAACCTCAGTACAGCTTTCTTCTAATCTTTCCAAGATGACCACCTCATTCATTCATTCCACTCTATTCTCTTCATCTTACTGATGAACTGACTGCATTTTCAACTGATATTCATAAAAATGACTCAACCGAAAAAGAAAAACCCTCTGGTACCTGAGTTCATTTATGTCTAAGCTTTACATAGCTATAACCTAGCTTCAACAGAAAAAGCCCCTTGAAGGTCTTCAGAGGTTAAATATCTGTATTTAGATCCTTATCTTCCTATTACTCAATATCCCCATCCATTGCACTTTGAGCACTGATTATGATTTGCCCTCATGTAAAACCCTTGGCACTTTATTCACTTTTTGCCTAACATGGTTTTCTTCATTGTTCTCACTACACATTTTCCACTTCTTATTATAACTCAGACATCCATCCAGACAGAGTGAATTTGACAATTCACACCTAAGATTTTATCTTGAATTTTTTTTTCTGGAGAAATATCAGATTGAGTTGGACTTTCCTACCTGATAATGATGTACAATGAATCAGATAAGTAAAAAGTACCTTACCTTATCTGTCCTAGCCATCCAGGTTGGCCTCAAGGCTAAGAGGAAAGACTGTGAAACAACATGAACCCAGGAAGAAACCCCTGTATGAGAGGAAGGCACCAGCCATTAAGGGAAATTGGAGGGGTATGTTGAAGCTGGGTATTAGAAGCACATGTGTGATAAGCAGACATGAACTGACTGCAGAGAACACCAAAACAGGCTAGGATCAACAGGAAATACAGACTGATTTCTTTATAGTTATGGTGTGGAAGAGACTACAAAAAACTCTTGGGGAGAGACATCCAAAGGATAATGCTGCTTTATCTGGTAGCATAATTATTAATACACACTATACAGGGAAACTAACCCATGTTTAGTAGGTTACCTGTTACTAAAAGGTACACTGTGTGAGCTGCGAAACCTGCCAAAGTTTTCATCTTTAGTAAGGGAATGGACTGGTCAGGAAATCAGAGGCACTTGAAGTGCATTAGCTCTTCATCAAACTTGTCCCGGCAGCTGTGGCCATGTATGAAAGAAGGCAAATGCCTCAAAGGGATTCCTTTATGGTAAATAAGAGACAATGAACTCCTGATGTTCTGTCTAAAATCTCCTCCCCATCTCTCCTTACCCTGATTGCTCTCAGTCAGTGTTGTTAACTTACAAAGCATCATTTGCTCAGGACTTTCTCTGGCTATATGTATCTGAGCCACTTCAAGGTTTTTTTTGCATATGTATCTTCTTAAGAGCCTTGATAAACATAATCTCCTTTTTGCCCTCTTCCCAAATAGAATATTCCTCTTGGCACCAATTTAAGTAGTTCTCTGACATAATACTCTGCCCAGTGCCATTGGTAACATCTGTTTTCTGGTATGTATGGTAAGTATTCCCAGTATCAAAGGGACTTCTCTTGACTTGGATCTTCTAAGCTGTACTGTACAAAAAGCAACATAAGCAAGCCACAGCTTTCAACAGAAATAAAACTTTGACCCAAGCAAAACACTATCTATTTGTGTTAAAAAATTTTGGAAACACTGGGTAAAACATCCCATTTCTCTCTTTTTCTTCTTTCAGTAAATTGTACATTGAATGTAAAAGGACTGTACATAAAATATTAACTGATGTTATTGGTTCAGTGTGAAGTGTTAATTACTTACATTAGTGACAAAATTATTATTGCAGAAATTGCAAATTTCACACTTGGGTGAAGTAGTATTTTTCTGTGAATAAAAGAGAGTTACTGATTTTGGAGGTGTTTGGTTACTTTTACCAACACTGGTAGAAACACTCTGTTGGATAAAGAACTCCCCCCTAGGGGGAGGAAATGGAAACAGTAACTGTATTGTTTAAAGATAACCCTGTAAATCTTTTCTCTTGACATATATTTCCCTGAAAATAAATGCCATTCATGAAGATTAGTTTCAGTATGGGAACATTGCTTATGAATACATTATAGTTTCATATATAAGAATACCATGCATCCATAAGCTGTTCATATTCAACAACCCAAGTAAAATGAATGAACTGGTCTTAGGCCACCTATTAACTGGTTGTGTCAACTCCACCAAAACTCCCTCTGTTCATGACATTAATTTTAGTCATACTCTATTAGCAAGCAGGTAGACAGATATTGTTGATAGTTTCTCTTAGCTAAAAAAAAACATACTGTGGAGGATTCTAAGCTGTGAAGTTGCTAAACTATGCATTAATATCATCAAGAATCAATGCATTAGAGGAAAGGGAATGTTTTCAACTACAATTGCTTTTTAAAGAAGTAGCCCTGATCCTGCTAAACAAGCACCTAACTGGTTTCATTGAAAACTGTACTTACTTACGCTAACAAGTATAAAAAAGTCTGAGTGGTGAGATTCAGAGCTCATTGAAATCAATGGTTAAATTGCAGAACAAAAATTCTGCTTGATCTTTTCTTCTCCAGTCTGCAAATGCCTGCATGAACTCCTCCTCTGCTGCAGTCCCATCGGATTCACTGGGACACACTTCCCACAGCATTTTATACAACAAGCAGTAACTTGATAGTCTGCAGTTATGAGGAAATTTATTGAGAGACTGTCTGAGAAATAAAGAGGGACCATGTGCACATATATGAGCGTGATTTTTATCTTAACAGTCAAAAGATAGACACAAGAACGGCATGTTGCACAGCCCTCCCACTGTCTACCTGGTTGACTTGCAGCCATTGTGATGACTGACACTTAGTTATTGAGACACTGAGCATGCTCCAGCAAAGGAGAAATCACATTTCAGAGCTCCTCCCTCTGCTTGTACAAGTCTGGTCTTAGCAATGGCTGTAGAACAGTGTCAAGGGTTAGAGGCTGGGCTGGCCACTAGACAAATGAGATATTGCTCTCTACCAGCCCCTCTTCAACAGAACAGAACAGAACAGAACAGAACAGAACAGAACAGAACAGAACAGAACAGAACAGAACAGAACAGAACAGAACAGTTCTAACTCAAAACAAGACGGACAGCTTTGAAAATACAGTGTAGGCACAACAAGACTAAACCAAAGTAACATCACAGACCTTGAAGGCATCTGATAATAGTCTAATAAATATCAGAATTTAATCCACTGTGTACAAAATTTTGTCTTTTTTTTATATAGCTTCAAAATAATCAAACTGCTGGAGCTCCAGAAAATGAATTTGTTTGTGCTATTTTAAATACTTGTCATTTCCAACAACCAGAAATGGTATTTTAGAATTTAAATATTAAGCTTGGTGTTTTTCTGATTAAAATACTATAGCAGAATAATAAAATAGGATATAGATAAGCAGAATGATGGTCATGCTTTGAAGTTCTAAAGCAACAGAAGTTAAATAAAACCTAATCCTACTCCAAGAACTTCTTAATGAAAACTCCAAAAATGAAAGAAAAGTATAAAAAGAAAATCTAGTTTGTCTTTTCTCAGAAAGAAAATGCTTCATGGTCAGCTAAAAGGAAGAGCAGAGCTCACCAATGCAACAGAGAGACATTTTAAGATCCTGGAGAATGTCTTTCAGACAGAGGCCCATTCTGTCTAGCAGAAGAATAGGGTTGTTGGGAAGACTGCCCTCTGACAAGGCTCTGCTATGGGCCCTTCCCAAGATGAGTCTTGGTTCTGGAAGGATTAGAAAGACCCATTGTAAGCAGCATAATGGATGTAAGTATAGAAACATAGCCTGGAGGATGAAATTAACTGTTTCTCTGGAAGATTTTGGAGGAAAAGTTTTTATTTTCGTAACTGAATGTTTGAAGAGATGTGTAAATTCTACTTCCATTTTTATTTTCTTTCTTAATAGTAGCAGTTCTCTCTGTGTGGACTTCCTTTTTAACTTGAGAAACTCAGTAATTTTATTATATTCAAACTGATATTTTATTTTTCTCCTTAAGGAATTTCTTTGTTGTTGGAGTTCCCCCCCCAAAACAAAATTGTATCCATTTTTGTCATTACAATTCACAGGTAAAACACAAGATGTCAGAGGAAAGCAGGGGAAATTGTGTTTTATCTCAGTCATGCCTGACCAATGCCAGTATTTTCAGATATTTGACACCATTTGGAAAAATAAGTAGAATTTCAAAACCCAGCAGACTCTTACTCCCGACTTGCAAATGAGGATTTAGGGAAATGTCTATACAGATGGGTGCGTACAGTCCCAAGCTTCTCTTCCCATGCTCCAAGCTGTCTGGGTGGAAGCCAGCTCCAGGCTGGCAGCCATATAGCTGGGTCTGCTCTATGCTGTATTTGATGTAACATGTCCTGTCTTCCAGCATATGGAGGTGGTCCTAACCAGCCCCCCAGCAGGGACATGTTACCTTGCACACAGTGCCTTGCTGACTCAACCACAGAGTTTCTAGACTAGTTCTGCCTCTGAGGCTGCTTTCTATTAACAGACTGATAAACTACGTGTATAATATGTCAGAGAGGCCTGCCTTTAGTATTTTAGTCTGCTTATCCTGCTTATCCTTATCTTCTTAGAGAATCTGTCATAATGCAACGATAACTGGTGTTCTGTAGCATTATTTACTATGAATACAGCTTCAGCACCATGTTTGCTTGTCCAAACCATTTGCATATCTTCAGATCCCAAAGTCTGAAGTGACACGGCAGAGAAAGCAAAGCTTGTAGAGCCCCCAGTGCTCTTCTGCTGAAACGAGACAACAAGCTGCTTGGGCAGACACTGCACACATTTCTGCCTCGCAGATTGATCAAAAATCTTCTAAGTGGTTTATGCCTCCTCCAGACTCACAGCACAGTCAAGCATGTTTGCACATTTTTACGGAGCATGGGAGAACCGTTAAGGCATGAGTAGTTACACAGTGATTCTGCTGGGGCATGTTCTGTTAACTTCTAGTTTCAAACTGTGGGGAATAGGAAGCAAGGTGTTTTTAGCAATGGTTTTACTGGACCCTTAATTCAACTCCCTGATGGTCTCACCAGCACAAGGTTGTTTACTTTCTGGTCAGACTATAAAGCTCATCAATTTTGTTTATTTAGATTTTTGCCAGTGACAGTTGTTAGGGTGCAATAATAAGGTATTTGTTCAAGTTCTTTAGGGTGAGATTCTGCCCACATAACGTTTTATTCAACAATTGATCTTAATGCCAGCAACTACTAACACAAATGACAGCAAAGCCACCTTGCTTTCTAAGCTGGTTAACAGGTGACACATTTCCCTGTGTAATCTGTAATTTTCCACTGTAAATTACTATGGCCAAAGGCTGATGTGTTAATTATGAATGTAGTAAGTTACACATGTCACAGCAAACATCTGATATATGAGGTTTACTCCTGGAAGCTTTAAAGAAATAATTGCTCTAAAAAAATCAAAATAGGTACCACTCTTACACTTAAGAATTTGCTTTGTTTGAAATGAAAACTTCTTTATTCACCTTTGAAAAAAATGATATTAAACCAAAGTACTTCAGAAATGTCTTTGCTAAATGAAATACTGAGTGCATGATGAAAAATGACATTCTTTATTAGTATCTACAAAAAATCCTATGAAGTCAAAGAAGAATGCAAAATATTCTTGAAATTCAGTGGAAATAAATCTCTCATCCATTGGTTCTGAAAAAAATTACAAAAATCTGTTAGACCATTGTTCATTTTTTTGAGGCTGATTTTCAATCCAACATGTGTCTATAGACATACATATCTTGATCTATTTTTTGACTTAATGGTGCCACTATAATGTATTTAGCAAGCAATAGCTGTAATCTAGAAGAATAAACACGAAGTCTGAAAGTCATTAGCTGGGGTTATCTCTCATTAGAAGTCCCACTGGCCTTGGAGGTAGAGCAGATTACTCTCCTTTCAGTCACAATAAAGTACAAAGAAATTTTCTGCTTTCTCCTTGCAGTTTCCTTCTGGAGTCTCATTATTTTAATAATTAAGCACTTTTGACAACAGAAAACTAGCAACACATTTATTTTTAAGTTTCACGAAAACTAATAAATATTTCCTTCATTTATCCACAGAAATGACCCTTCTTTCACAAGAAATATTGTTTACCTTTCTCATAATGACACAGCAAGGGCCAGCATTTGCCAGAATGGCATCTTTAATAAAGTGCACATGATACAGACAAACAGCCAGGGAATGCTGCACACTTTGAATTGAAACACACGGCTGTCATGGAGCGAGGCCATTGTGCTCCAGCTTTTTCCTGTTAAGCATAATTGCTTTTCATAAAGGTTCTATGGAAAAACCAAGCCTACCTTCCCCAAGAAACCTCTGCATGGCGTATTTCTTGTGACCTTACAATCTCTCTGTGTGTAATTTATAGTCTGCACAGAGAAACACTATTTTTAGTGTATTGAGGTAGTACGATTGGTACTGGTTTTCTCATTCATTGTCCCATTCTCTAGGGCTCCTGTTTCACAGTGGTCTTCAGAAGTCCATGTTTTCTCTCTATATATATTTTTAGAGGCCAGCACAGTGTTTGATCCTTCCCTGTGTCATATTCAAAGAGAGGCCTGGCAAGTTGCCACCAGTCTCTAAAAGGTCACTGCTACGGGCAGAGCACATGCAGATATAATGTGGTTGTAAGAAGCTGTGAAGGTAAAAACAGTTAGTAAACTTGCTTAGAAAGTAGGAACCAATTCAGGCTCTGAGAGGTTTTCTTGATTCATGTATTATGAGCCATCTACTATGAATATGCATAAGGTTACCTCTTTTGAACTTCCATGAAACAAATTCTCATAAATAAACAAGGAATGCACAGTACTATCTGACAGAGTCACTTAGACAAGATGTATTGTGCTAATGGAGTGAAAAGAATAAAAATTTTCAAGGGCTTCAGCCCTCAATTTTAATAAATTTCATGGAAATCGGATCAAGCCCTAATTGCTAATTCATCTGAAATTATTAAAAAGAGATTTCAATTACATACTACCATTGAATTTTGATGTACCAAATTAAATTAGGACACTAGATTGTATCTTTTTCTTAAATCCAGACCTATTTAAAAGCCTTTTCTGTAAATTCTGAAAAGGAACTTTGTGTTCAGTTATGTTGTAAAAATCCAGCATTAGTATGAAATAGTAGGTTAAATCTCTTACTGAAGATTTTTAATGACATTTCAGTGTTCCTCTTATAATTACTCTTCATCTAAGATATCCCATAATGATGTTGGACATTCTTGGTTCAGGCTCACTGGCTTGCTTCATTAGCATGTCATTCCCATTCCACATCATAAGATTTAATTGTAATGCCGAATATGCACAGCTCTCTACAGAAGTCTAATCAAAGTGGATTCACTTGTATTATTAATATCAAAAATCAGTCCACTTGCTATTTTTATAAATAAAAGAATCCAGATACATAAATCAGCTGTCATTTATTAGCATGTTACTGGCATATCTGCCAGACATATGAGCAGCCCTATCACAGTTCCTTAGGATTATTTTCATCAAGATTAAAACCCTTCTACATTAAATATACATACTAATTCCTCCATAAAGTAATCAGATTACAGTGCAGGTGACATTGTGTGCTGGAATTCAAATGATTTGCAGTAATGAGCTGGAAAGGTGTACTTGGAGACAGAGTGAGGAAAAAAGAAAGAAAAGGCTTTGGTTTTAAAATCTGATTTGTTATATCCCTGTTTTATTGTTATTGTTACCTCTTGGTTTTTTTTTGAAAGGTAACAGGTCTCACAGTTGTCAGCTGGTACTTGGCAAAAGGAGGTGACAATCCATTGGTTCTAGTTTTAAAGATTACCTAACGTCGGGGCAAATCTTCTCCTTCTCCACATGTGAGCAGAGCAAATCATGGGTGGGAAATGTGGAAGCCATTTTTCTGTCCCTCTAATGCACACATGTACATATGTATTCATCTGCTTGTGTTTTGTTTCAGCCACTCTCCTCTCCTTTTCCTTATTATCTCACATTTCTGAAAATTGGTATCCATTTCTGAAGCCCGTATTCTGCAGCAGACCTAAAACATGCTTTTGTCAGGGCTATGAGGGCAACTAAAGGACCCACTGACCATCCTCTCCAGGGCCTCCCCCACCCCTGCTCATGGCAGAGGCCCCCAGCACAGCTCAGCCTGGGGCTGACAGACCTTGCCCCAGGGATGTTGCAGAGGTATCCTGCCCTGCTTCCTGCTGTTCTTGAATTGATGTTTGGCTCACCTCAACTACTTTGGACCTGACTTGTTACCTTGCCATTGCCAAATTGCTACGCTGTCAACAGGATGTGTCACCATTCCCATCTCCACTTGCCCTGCCTGGATGCTGAGGGATGGCATCTGTCATTGAGGTCACTGGTGTCACAGGCATAGTGTCTGTTTTGACGTCACCACTGGCTTCTGGCTCCCCCTTGTCTTCAGAGCAGCCCCACTCTCACTGCTTCCCAAGACTTTGGTTTCAAACTTGCACCCAGTCCCAGCTCCCTGGACAGCCTCATCCCGACGAAGCCAGCACAGAAACACTCTTACGACTGTCTGAGGGTCACACCTAATGACTCAGCTGTGGTTGCTCTTACAAATCACAGAATCACGGAATGTTAGGGATTGGAAGGGACCTCAAAAGATCATCTAGTCCAATCCCCCTGCCACAGCAGGATCACCTAGATCAGGTCACACAGGAATGCATCCAGGTGGCTTTTGAATGTCTCCAGAGATGGAGACTCCACAACCTCTCTAGGCAGACTGTTCCAGTGTTCTGTTACCCTCACAGTGAAGAAGTTCTTTCTCATATTTAGATGTGGAACCTCCTATGTTCCAGCTTGCAGCCATTACCCCTTGTCCTATCATTGACTGACACTGAGAAGACCCTGGCTCCATCCTCCTGACACTCACCCTTTACATATTTATAAA
This sequence comes from Actenoides lindsayi, assembly GCA_025331215.1. NCBI lineage: Eukaryota > Metazoa > Chordata > Aves > Coraciiformes > Alcedinidae > Actenoides > Actenoides lindsayi. The sequence continues at coordinate 109,778 of WTSP01009014.1, forward strand.
CATTAATGAAGTCACCCCTCAGTCTCCTCTTCTCTAAGCTAAAGAGACCCAGCTCCCTCAGCCTTTCCTCAGCAGAGAGATGTTCCACTCCCTCCATCATCTCTGTGGCTCTGCTCTGGACTCTCTGAAGCAGTTTCCTGTCCTTCCTGAGCTGAGGGGCCCAGAACTAGACACAATATTCCAGATGTGGCCTCACCAGGGCAGAGTAGAGGGGGAGTAGAACCTCTCTCAACCTATTAACCACACCCCTTCTAATACACTTCAGGATGCCATTGGCCTTCTGGGACACAAGGGCACATTGCTGGCTTATGGTCAGCCTGCTGTCCACCGGGACCCCCAGGTCCCTTTCCCCTACGCTGCTCTCCATCAGGTCAGTCCCCAACTTATACATGGGGTTGTTCTTGCTCAGATTTCATTGAATTTCTCCCTGCCCAACTCTCGAGCCTGTCTAGGTGTCTCTGAATGGCAGCACAGACTGCTGGTGTGTCAGCCACTCCTCCCAGTTTTGTTTCATCAGCAAACTTGCTGACAGTGCACTCTGTTCCCTCACCCAGGTCACTGATGAATATATTGAATAGTACTGGTCCCAGTACTGACCCTTAAAGGACTCCATTAGATACAGACCTCCAACTAGACTCTGTCCCATTGACCACAACTCTCTCACTTCTTTCCTTCAGCCAGTTCACAACCCACCTCACTACCTGATCATCCAGACCACACTTCCTCAGTTTAGCTGCAAGGATGCTGTGGGGGTCGGTGCCAAATGCTTTACTGAAATCAAGATAGACCACATCCACTGTTTTATCATCATCTATCCACCTGGTTATATCCTCATAAAAGGCTGTCTGGTTAGTCAAGCATACTTCCCCTTCATGAAGCCATTTTGACTGCCCTCAATGACTCTTTTATCTTTGATATGCCTAGAGACAACACCAAGGATAAGTTGTTTGATCACCTTTCCAGGGATGGAGGTGAGGCTGACTGGTCTATAGTTACCCAAGTCCTTTTTGAAGACTGGCGTGACATTTGCTTTCCTCCAGTGTTCAGGCACCTCTCCTGTTCCCCATGACTTATCAAAGATGATGGAGACTGGCCTAGCAATGGCTTCCACCAGCTCCCTCAGCACCTGCAGGTGCATCTCACCAGGACCCATGGATTTATGGATGTCCAGATTGCTTAATTGGTCCCCAACCTAGTTGTCATCAACCAAGGCAAATTCCTCCTTTATCCTGACTTCTTCTGAGGCCTCAGGGGTCTGGGGCTCCTCAGGACAGCCTCCATCTGTATAGACAGAGACAAAGTAGGCATTCAGTGGCTCTACCTTCTTTTTATTCTCTGTTACCTTGGCACTCACCTCATTCATCAGTGGGCCTATATTGCTTCTAGTGTTAGTTTTATCTGTAATGTATTTGAAGAAGCCCTTTCTGTTGTCCTTGACCGCTCCTGCAAGGTTTAATTCCAAGGAGGCCTTAGCTTTCCTAGTTGCCTCCCTACATCCTCTGACAACAGTCTTATATTCCTCCCAAGGTGGCCAGCCCCTCCTTCCATGATCTGTAGACTCTCTTCTTCCACTTGAGTTTGCCCAGCAGTTCCCTGTTTAATCATGCAGGTTTTCTGTCTCCCTCTCTTGATTTCCTACCTGTTGGGATGTTATGATCTTGAGCTTGGAAGAAGTGGTCCTTGAATGTTAGCCAACTATTTTGGGCCCTTTTACCTTCTTGTACCCTTTCCCATGGGATTTCCCCTAGAAATTGCTTGAAAAGGCCAAAGTTGGCCCTGCTGAAGTCCAGGATTGTAATGCTGCTTGGTATTCTGCTCCTGCTGCACAAGATCCTGAACTCCACCATCTCATGGTTGCTGCAGGCAAGTTTGCCCTCAATCTTCACTGCTTCAACCAGACCCTCCTTGTTAGTGAGAATAAGACGCAGTAGCATCCCTCTCCTAGTTGGCTCATCCACCATTTGCATCAAGAAGTTATCATCAAGGCAGTGGAGGAACATCCTGGACTGTGAATGGCTGGCTGAGTAGGCCTTCCAGCATATATCTGGGTAGTTAAAATCTCCCATGAGAACCAGGGCCTGTAAATGCAAGGCTCCTATCAGCTGCCTGTTAGAAGGCCTCATCAACCTCCTTGTCCTGATCCGGTGGCCTGTATTAGACACCCACAACAGTACCACCCATGCCAGCCTGCCCCTTAATTCACACCCACAAACTCTCAACTCACTCCTCATCCAGCCCTGGACAGAACTCAGTAATTACTTTCTCACGTAAAGAGCAACTCCATCACCTCACCTTGCTGACCTGTCTTTCCTGAAAAGGACTTAGCCATCCATGACCACATTCCAGTCATAGGAGCTGTCCCACTAAGTCTCTGTAAATGCTACGAGATCATAACCCTCTGACCTCACACAGATTTCTAACTCCTGCTGTTCATTCCCCATGCTGCGTACATTGGTGTACAGGTATTTCAGGGAGCAAGCTGAGCCTGCTCATTTCACCCTAGGGTGGTGGGAGGCCTTCTGGTGTTCATTAATACTAGAGCTCTGCCCCACTGGTGCAAACCCAGCTACAACCCCACCCCCCTTTGAATTTAGTTTAAAGCCCTATGAATAAGCCCTGCTAATTCTTGTCCTAGAACCCTTTCCACCTGCGAGATAAGCCTTTCCCACATATTACCATCAGGTCTGGTGTCTTATAAAAACAGCCATGATCAAAGAACCCAAAGCCCTGCTTGTAGCACCAGTCTTGGAGATCCAGTATTTATGGACTGGATCCTTCTATTTCTCCCCACGTTGTCACCTGCAAATGGAAGGAGGGAAGAGAAAATAACTTGCACCCCAGAGTCTTTCACCAACCTTCCTAGGCCTTGAAGTGTCTCTTCATTCCCTTCAGACTACAGGATGCAGCCTCCTCCCCACCTGTCTGCAAGATCAGTAGCAGGTAATAGTCTGACAACCACACCAGGCTGGGGAGTGTCCTGATGATATCCCTGATTCGGACTCCAGATAGACTACAGACTTCCCCATGATGAGGGTCAACTCTGCATATTGGGCCCTCTGTTCCCTTTGGGAGTGAGTCTCAGAGAACTAGAACCCTTCTCTTCTTCCTTGTGGAAGAGGTTGTTCTATGGCTGGAAGGCCTATCTGACCACAGTAAGACTTCTGGTATAGGTTGCTTATCATCCACAACCCCATTAGACTGGCTATCTTCCCTCAGGGCCTTGTATCTGTTTCCCAGAGGCACCTGGGGAGGTGAGGAGGGAAAGGAGGGCACTCCCCTTCTGCCATGGCCACAAACTTGCCTCCAGTCACCCCTTTCATTTAGGCTTCTGTCTTCCACCTGAGAGGGGCAGGATACAGGGATACAGCCCCTTGATCCTGGTCGCTATCTTGTGGGCACTCCCATTTCCATTGCAGGGAGTGCAGACTCTGGCTCCACCAGCCTGTCTCTATTTCAGCCTCCATAATGCTTCTAAGCCTTTCTACTTTGGCTTGCAGCCTTTCAGCCTCATCTCACAGCTGCGCCGCTCGGCTGAGTGGATCATCTCCCTGCTCACACCGCACACAGCTGTGTCCATGGCTGCCCCTGTCACCAGTGCGAGGCTGTGGCGTTCCCCGCAGCCTGTCACCTGCGCACTCACCTCCTTCTGCAGGGGCTCTGTCTGGGCTCCCACATCCATTTTGCTTGGTGACAGGAGCACGGTCTTCTTCTGCTGGGTGGAGACCATTTTTCTTTGACCAAGGTGGTAAATTTTTCAGTGTCCTGAAGGGCCTGCCGGGGGACGCACACGCGCTGCTCGCCTACCCTGTGCTGGGTGGGATGCGTCGCAGCTGCCCCTGAGGATTCTTGTGGAGTGCAAGTGTGGTCGCTGGTCACGCTGCGTTCAAATCAGGTGCTGGTGCTGCTGCTCTGCCCACGACATCCCAGCAGCCCTTTCATGAACTGCCAAACCCTGACATGGGCGAGCTGCTTTCACACCTTCAAAAATGCCACAAAAAGCCCCCGAAGGAGCTTCTTACTGACTTTTTTTTACCACGATCCCATTCCCCAGTGAGGACTTAACTTCACTAGAGCTGGTCTTTTTAGCGAAAGATCTCAGTTATGCAACTAGTTTTCATGCTGATTATTCATGTGACCATCCTGCTGACCCAGGAAGCCACTTTGAGGGAGCAAGTACCACTCAAAGCAAGTGAGCACAGTGCTCTGGGACCCTCAAAGCATGAACTGTCACCTGCACTTTGGCATTGCCCTCAGAGGTCTGACACTGTTAAGGACAAGATACTCATCTCACGTGATTAATCAAGGAAGGTAATTAAATGTTTATGTATGTTCTCAAGCAAAGCAAAATGGTAGAAGCTTTGAAGTTTTGATCATTTTTGGTGTTCAAAATATGTATTTCCAAATGAGATTCATGTTTCAAGGCATTAACAACAGCCATGAGGATTCAGTCTTAGGAGGCTGAAGTTGATGTAGTTCTTCAAGCTCTGATGAAGTCTGAAAATAAGCCTTGATAGCTTTCTCAGATAATAATTCTGGCACAGAGAGAGAGGGAGTAGGGTACTCATTAAACTGATCCTTTGCCTCTGAGCTTCAAGTTCATGTTCCAAGGTGGTCATCTTAACTGGGCACTTGCAAGCCTTTTCTCAGACTTTCACATCCACCAAACCTACATTCTAGTTTTCAGATCAAGAAACAAGACTCATAATGTAATGCTATAGATCACATGGGTAGGTTGTTACTTATCAGGCATTTCTGTGTCAGAGCATAATGGCCACCTATTTGCCTGCAAGATCTAACAAAGGACTATTCCACTAACCATTGTGAATGGGATGTATCTGGTATTGTAACAGCCTTGGCTGTTCAAAAATTCTCAAGATGACATGATCACCTACAAATAGTTTTTCCTGGGTCTAAAGTCTCAGCAATGAGCAATTTTGAGGTCATTCTTTTGACCTACTCTATCCCTACCAGAAAATCTCTGCCTGGCATGGCCCAAAGTTGCCAGTCTTTCTGGTACTGATGGCTTTTGATAACCTTCTGATGACTAATTTACCCAGTTTGTTCTCCTCCTCTCTTACTTGCAGCTGAACAGGTGCCAGATCATAGCAGAAATTGTTGAGATTAGCTCTGAAATCTGTGATCTGCTACTTTATTTATTACAAATCATCCCATTTCTGTTGCTGCAACTGTAAGCAGGTCATGCCTAAAGGGGTTCCTGCAATAATAACATCAAAAGTTGGATTTCAATTCAAATACTGGATTTGCTATAGATTATTAGGTTATTTCTACTGAGGTTTGTGTTTTTATGGAACACTGCAGTTGCAGACTGGAGAACAAATGCTGCGCACTGTGACAGGGACTATATATTCCTTCCCCCGTGTCTGCAACAAAGAAATAGAATCAACCACGTGTTCTGCTATTTTAGTACCAACTTTGTAAATGGAGAAGATTTTAAAGGACTAGCCGTGGACACTAAACTATGAGTGCCTAGAGATACCCAAGTTAATCATGAATAAGCAAAAAATATCTTATTACAACTTTCAAATTTAAGTCCAGGTTTACAGAAAGTGAGGAGGCTGATGTTATTAAAAAGACAGGCTGAAGAGTTCAGAAATGTAAATGTAGTAAATGCCTAAAAGATGAAACATGAAACTTGAACTCAAATCATAAGCAAGCAGAAAAACATGTGTACGAAAAGTCTTCATACTTGAACAGATGAATAATCCTTTCCATAAGGAAAATTCTACAGGGAATGAAACATAAAAGGGTGAGCAAAAAGAGCTACATTTGGAAGGGCTGAAAGCCCTAATCTCCAAGATAAAGATTTTTTTTTCAGGTATGCCACGAAGGAAAATGTTCATCCTATACTTCTGGGCATCTTCATTGTTCCTCCTTTCTTGACATTATTTCTGGAATTAACTTTTGTTTTCCTCTGAGTCCTATCTTTGAAGGTGAAAAGATGAAAATCTCTCTCTTTCCCCAAATCCAGGTTCCTTCTGAAAAATGTAAGGCAAATTTCCTGTATTATCCTTATTCTTTGTGGGAATCTTACTGTCACTGCCTGAAATGCCTGCAAAGCCTTCACATAAGAGGGAGAACCACACCACTTCCACTGTCTCAATGTCCAGTTTTATCTGAAAAGAAGAAACAGAGGCAGGGAAAGCTTACTGTCTGCTCTTACTATACAGACTTTTTCCAACCTGGAGAAGTAGATTCTTCTTCAAATACCCACATACACCTTATTAAAGCAGCATTTTTGTTATTACATTCTCCACAGTTTTGCTGGAACATTGGATTGTCAGAAGTTTCCCACAAAACACCATAACGAAGAAGGGGCTAGTTTTATTAGCCAGACTAGCTAAATTATCATTTTGATTTGTCAATAAATGAAATGTTCTTGAAAAGGTGAATGGGGAAGCCAGAGTATTTGGAAATCTTGTTGTGGTAACGTAATCCGAATTTTCACTGTGCAAAGACTGTCTTTTCCTTTCTCATTCTTTGGCTCTCCATCATTAATTTAGGTTAAAGAGAGTTTTGTCAGTGAATTAGCTGTGATTGCATGAATGCAGGATACCCCCTTACAATTATTCTAATGTTTCATTTTTTAATATATATTTACAAAGACTGCAAATTTTATGCTTGACACTGTGAAAACAGCACAAATTTTAAAGAGTGAGCTGGCTTCTACTCAGGGTCAAAGAGTAGACCAGTTGCAGTCATAGGACAAAGTTTCATCAAAAAAATATGACAGTGCATACAATCTGTAGCTAAAGCAGAAAACAACTGAAGGCAGATTTTGTCCTCACTCAGTCTTTATTACTGATATTAACTCAGATCATGTAGAATTTAGAGACAATATCTTTCTTAAGTGAAATGCTGTGCTTTCTTCCTTAGCTCTACATACTTTAAGAATGAATTGCTCTTAAAATACCTCTCACAATATGCCAGCAATGTTTTTTCCCAAATCTTTTTACAATCTTTCTTCTACCTCTTGTTCAGCACTTTTGACCATTCAACAGCCAGTTAGAATAGCGTTCTCTGCAAGGAGAAAATGTTTTTTCGCCTTATCCTCATAGATTTATTTAATAGCAGTGAGGTTGGTAATACATCTCATACTCTCAACTGAAGAAGTGCAGTTTTCTAGGGCACTACGGAATGCACTGTTAGGAAGCCAAGTGGAATCCAATTTTATATTGCTCATCTCTGGTCCATGCTTAAGACATAACTGGTTTTCGGTTGACACAGAAAGGTATATTCTCTCTCCTTACAGCTAAAGTCAAGAAAGATCAGCTGGTCAGTGCTAATAATAGATATGCCAAAAACATAGGCAGGTGCAAGTGTTTTTTAATTAACGGTCTATTTGGCTGCTGCTTTTGTTGTTCTGCTGTGTGTTTAATTAATGCGACATTCTTCACTGACTATGCTGTTCAGTGGAGAAGCTACCCCATGTAGAGGTGTCTTATTTTCTACACATTCTTTCTAAACTCTATCTGTTATTTCCACTGTTACTTAAACAGTTTTTAAGAAGACTTGGAAACCATTTGTCTTGATTCAACATTTGAACTTGATGTGTTCAAAAACAGTAAGAAAGATGAGGCTTTAGAAAAGAAGTGATTAGACAAGTTGTCCCATTAAAATATTGTCAAATTAGCCGTTGCTGCTACAGTCTGAAAGGACTTGTATGACTTGTATTAGAAAGTGAGGCCAGCAGAACTAATGAAGTGGTTGTCCCTCTGTACTTAGCACTGGTGAGGCCACACCTCTAATAGTGTGTTCAGTTTTTGGACCCCTCACTACAAGGAGGACATTGAGGTGCTGGAACATGTCCAAAGAACAGTAACAAAGCTGGGTCTAGAGAACAAGAGTTACAAGTGGCTGAGGGAACTAAGGTTGTTTAGCCTGGAGAAAAGGGGGCCTAGGGGAGACCTTCTTGCTCTCTACAGCTACCTGAAAGAAGTTGTAGCGAGGTGAATGTTGGTCTGTTCTCCCAAGTAAAAAGCAATAGGACAAGAGGAACTTGCCTCAAGTTGTGCCAGGGAAGGTTTAGGTAAAACATTAGAAAAAACTGCACCAAAAGGGTTTTAAAGCACTTGAACAGACTGCCCAGGGAAGTGGGAGAGTCACCATCCCTGGAGGTATTTAAAAGATGTATAGATGTGGTGTTTAGTGACATGGTTTAATGGTGGACTTGTCTGTGCTGGGTTAATGGTTGGATTTGATGATCTTAAAGATCTCTTCTAACCAAAACAATTCTATATTTCTATGATTCTATGATTCTATGAAATGGTTACCCTGTTTTCTGATTTAGGTATTTTTGGGCACCATTTTCAAGAGGCAGAGAATAAACAATATTATTTTCCATTACAATATTTTCACAGTGTTAATACAATTCTTATATGTATAATTATTCTTGCTTTGGTGTAACTCTATATACAGCTTTGATGGAATATTTGTTCTGTCATGAAAAGTTTAACCCAGTTCAAGCTGTCCAGGAAAGACTTAAATCAGGTGAAGAGACATAAACCTGCATCCCTCCCTGCACTGAAGAAGATGAAGTTTGTGGCTAGGAAATTGCTTTCCACAAGAGTATGGCCTTCCTCTGTTCTTAGCTATGCTTCTTGGTCTCCACCGTTAGAACCACTGGTATTTCTTTCTTTTATGAAAGCATTATTGTGAAGGCATATTTTCCTCTTAATATTGTTTATTTCTTATACAATATCTTTCTGTTTCTTATTTTTACTTACCTTACTAAGTACAAGCTTCTTCTCTCACTAGATAGTGACATGAGACTGAAGACTGTTGCTCAGTGGTAGCACTTAGGCTAAACTACTAAATAACCCTTTGGTTCCCAGCTCCCATCTTTCTTTGCAGAATGTGTAACCTACTACCTGCTGTAGCCAATGGAAAGGGTCTCATTGACTGGGCTGGGCCAAGACAAATCACTATTTGGTTTCAGCAAGCATTAAGAAAACAAAAATTACAAAAAAAAAATAATCATCAGATCAAACCCCTTCTTAACTAGACTTTAACCTATTTTCATACAGTCTACCAGCCTCATTACTTTCCCTGATTTTTCTTTTTCTGCTTTTCTCCTTCTGGCCAACTAGAAATGAACCCATTCTCAAAGTATGCTTTGGTCTGAGATATGCCCTTACTTCCTCTGAGTGCCATTGGTGGGCGGCCCTCCTCCTTCTTACCTCTTCCTTCTTACCTCTGTCACCGATCACAGTGCACCAAGGATATTACCTTCCTATTTGCATTTATCTGTGCTGCTTTTTGTGAAGAAACATACAGAATGCAAAAGGGGAAATGTCTTTTCACAGAAACAGGTGTAACCATTAGGGTAAAAGTGTCATAAATAAGTTTTCCTTGTTTGCTTAATTACTACAGTGATATTTTCTTAGATTATGTTGACAGAAGAAATTGAGTTGCCATTAGAGCAAGAAACCTCATTTCCCAAACTGTACCTAATTCACACAGTACAAAGGCAAAATATGCATGTGGCAAGTCAGCTTTGCAGCTATGTGCAGAGCAGTAAGCAGAAGCAGGCAGAAGTGGTGCTTCTGAAATTCCACTAAGAAAAACTTTGGACTTTTCTGTGGGAGGAGCTCTGGAGATCTCTCTCCTTTTTAGCTACTCATGAATACATGGCTAGACAGCAGTATTATCTATCTTTAAACAAGAATTCTTGAATACTTTTATTGTTGGCCATTGTTGAAAAATACAACATTGTACTGTACTGGTTCAAAATCAGTAATATACCTGAAGTTCATTCACTGTGGTAGGTGTTATGTAGTTTATGGTAGAGAGCTATTTTATAAAGCTCCCCTTATATGCCACTGTCTCAGGGTATGATGGTACTAGGAAAGCAGGAATGTTTTTACAATAGTAGGTGGGACAGCTATTGAGGATTTAAGACAGAAAAACATTGGTAAGACCTGGAGATGCTTTCATGGTGTGGGAGGATGCCTCATCAGAAAAAAGGATTTAGTGTAAGTTGTCGTTTGCCTTGTTGTCTGGTAATAGACATACCCAGGTAAGCTTTAAAGATACCACTGATATTGTGACAACAGGAGTAAGGATTCAAAGTGAGGCATTTGAAAATGTGAATGAAGAATCAGGTTTCATGCAGGCTTACCTTTTGAGACAGATACAGACAAAATAGGAGAGGTTAAATAATATGAAGGAAAAAGGTGACATCCTGAGTTCATGATCTTCGTCCCATAAAGACTGCATCTTTCCATGTGTGGAATGACATAAAAGTCAAAGCCAAATGCTAAGTGATTAAGCTGATGAAGAAGATATTGTTTCATTTCATATCATGGGAAGATGTTCTGCACAAAGGTTGAAAACCCTTTAAGCAGTGCAGTGTGTTTCTTTCTCCTGTTATAGGTGTGTGGCACAGGGTTTGTGTTTCAGGATTGGCTGCACAAGTTAATTCTGCCAGTTGTTTTTCTCTCCATTTGGCTGGATGATGCTATATGCAGTCTAGCACCAGGAGATCTCATGTCATTAGTAGTAAGTTCAGTCATATTTACAATGGTGCATTACAAGTTCATCTCCAGCGTACTCACTTCAATATTTTATAGCATTCCTCATTCATTTAAGTTGTGATGGCTAATCCTTAGCTAGAAAAATATGGTATAGACCTAGGATCTGGCCTTCTGAGTTAGCATGGTATAAAGCTGGGGCAGAATGTGACACTGTACTGTTATATCTGAAAAAAATTACAAAAAAACAGCCTTTAAAATATATATAAGAATTGTTTACAATATAGAAACTATTTACCTGATGTATATGTCCTAATCAGAGATGAATAGCTCCTCATTTGTGCAATGTGATACATTTGTTGTGCAACATAAGTTGATCATCTAAAATTATCTTCTTTTGTGCAGTTTAACAATGCAAAGAAGTTAGTTTTAAAATACTATTTCTCTTCTTGGCCTGTATGGCCACATAAAAATAGGGAATGCAATATTTGAAATGTAGCGTTGAAATTATAACATCTAATATTGTCAGATGGAGAACAGTCCAACATAGTTCATACACCATAGCATCTATTAATAGGCCTGACTCCCTTTTGCAATGTCAACTGTAACATTAATCCTTGTTTTAAATCACAGTGTCTCAAATATCAGCTGCCACTAGTTGTACAGTTCTCTTTCAGCTTATATCAGAGAGCCCAATGGAGTCTTTTGAAGGACCTAGTCAGGTTAGCAGGGCTAACTTATTAGAAGTCCCCACTGTAAATGATTTCTCTTCAGAGGACGAAGATGTTAAACCTCACATTAAACCTCGTTTCTCTCCACTTCCCCGAAGGCGGAATTCTACTTCTTCGGAGGAAGAGGAGGCAGAAACCCCCACCACCATTGCAAGAAAAGTTTCATTTGCTGATGCATTTGGGTTTGATCTTGTGTCTGTTAAAGAGTTCGATACCTGGGAAGTTCCAAATATAGGACAAAACTATGACACAGAAGATGAAGTTTTCCCTCAGGAGGAATACTTTTTCTCTAAACTGTTTACATTACCTGCTTCGCAAGAAGAACTTTTGCAAAAAGTGCGACAGCAGAAAGTACTGTTGGAGTCAATCGTGTTCCTGCCTGGGATTACCTGTATGAACGGCATTATACGAGTCCTCAATGTATCCTTTGAAAAAATGGTCTATGTTCGAATGACACTGAATAACTGGCTCAGTTATTATGATATCCTCGCAGAGTTCATGCCTAATTCTTGTGGTAGTGAAACCGATCAGTTCTGCTTTAAGATTTCTTTGGTGCCTCCGTACCAGAAAGATGGAGCTAAGGTGGAGTTCTGTATACGCTATGAGACATCGGTTGGTACCTTCTGGGCAAACAACGACAACAAAAATTACACACTGATTTGTCACAAGAAAGAAACTGTGCCCAAGGTGGATGATAAACCACACAAAGAGAGCACTGATAGACATCTTAAAGGTTGCTTAAAGATGACACAAAGCAGGTGAGGTTCCACCTTAATTTTTGGTAATTTGTAATATAGATGGCTAATTCTAACTTTCTAAGTGTGCTTGCTGGAGTTAAGACTGCCCATGCTGTTTTCTTGTTTTTTTAATGATAAATTAGATCAAGACTTGTTTTCAGTAAAGCTCTTGCATAGATCAGCCAGTAGTTTTCTGCAGACAGATGGGTTGGGATCATAGGTTTAATATATGGTATGCATACCACTCATTTGAAAAGTAGCATGAGGGTCTGTAAACTACGGGCTGTGTACCAATTTTGATCTCTGTAGGATATAAATCAAGCTGACATCAGTAAGAGCTTTGCTCCAGACTGAGGTAGCTGTAAAGTTAAAGCACTTTACTTCCACTTGCTTAGTAAGTTAACAGAAATTTAGAAGCAAAACAAATCCTGGATTTTCACATGATTTATTTCATAGTTCATTCTATACATGCAATTATTAAACCAGAAATGGCACTGAGGGTTCAGGAAGCTGGTAACTTAGGGAAGGATCCTATTGCAATTAGAATAGTTGGTACAAACTTTTCCGCAAGTGATTGGGCTATTCTGCAAGTTATATATGAGGGTAATAACTTCTTTTCCCTGCCAATGGTTGATGTTTCAGTTTCATAAATTGTGAAATGAATAATGATTTATAAGGCAGAATTGGTAATATATTAAAGAGAAAAGATACATAGAATTTATCTCATATATGTTATTCTAACTAAATGCAGGCAAGTACTCTGTTAATTATAGAGTAAGTTGACAGTGGTTAACTTGCAGCTTACCCCCACATAAAGAGACACACTGAGAAATAGTAACTTTTGGCTTCCTACATTGTTTTTAACTCCTTTCTGTAAGTAAAACACCATTGCCTGTGAAAATCTAATTCTCAAATTTTCACTCACTCAATTTGCTATAAATCAATTTGAGTTCTGCAGAACTGAATCCGTATTTTACCTGCAGTGTCCTTTGCAATATTTAGATCCCAGAACTGAATTCATGTTGTGTTTTTAGTTCCCATACTTTTTCCAAATAAGGCAGTGCTGTTTGATTTTCTTGGTTTCTTCCACTAGACTGAGCTGGTGGGGAAGGGGAAACAAAACCACAGCAGTACTGGGAGCTTAAGGAGAAGGGAGGCAACCAGAGCCTCCACTGTGCAGAACCTCCCTTCCCAAAACCCAGACTTGTTGCACTGAGGGCATCTGCCAGCCCTAATTTCATGTCATCCTGTGAGAAGAGGTGTGCAATACAGCTTAGTGCCTGCATCAATACCATGGTGTAAGAGAAGCCTCGGGGCTAACCTGAGGCCCAATTTATAGCCAGTCCACAAAGCTCTTCTGATAAGTGTCCCTTGGGCCAGCTCTGGGGCCACCACGATGATGCTTCCATGGGGGAACATCCTGGTATGTGAGAGCAGAGCAAATGATGCCTTTACCTGCTGCGTGGTCAGATCCTGACATTTGTGCCTGGTTCTGTATGTTGTTTTTTGTCCTTCTAGAAGTGTCACATGACCCATTCTGGGTAAATAAGATCCTCTGCAGAAGGACCATGGTATCAAATACCACAGGCATATGCAGGCAGTGTGACATCAGCCTGAGTTCAGGTAGCCCACATGAAGCAGATGATGGACATGGGGAGCTGAGTCTTAATTTAGTGAACTCTGTGTAATCCTTAACATAAAATTACCTTGTTTCTAATCAGAGTGTAAAGTTGGTTCCCTCCATATCAGACTGCAAAGGAATGTATGTGTCTGTGTATATATATGTATACATATATGCATATATATGTGCGTATTTGTTCATATATACATATAAACATGTATATTTGCAATATGAAAGCCGAATTTTTGTTTACGTTAAGATCTGTTATGCATCTTTGGAAAACAGTTAACTAATGTGCACTTTCAAGACCGTCATTTTTGGCAGAAGGATGTAAAGAGACATTACAGTAAATGCAAAAATGAGCTGAAAGTATTTTTGGAATATGGTTTTGGTAGTCGCTAAGGCTTCTGAAAGACAGTTCTGGCAGATTGTAATCCAGGACCAATTTTATGCTACAGGGACTTCATTGACTTCACAGGAGTTGCAGCTTTCACCAGTGTAAATGAGGTCAGCATCAGGGCCTTTCGTTTCAAAAGAACTAAGATGCCAACCTCCATTGCTCACTTGTTTTTCAAAGTGTCTTTGTACATGTTGCCCCTTTGAGTGAGGAGGAACACCCTGCAGACATCTGCAAAAGTACCTCATTATTCTCCTTCAGACCCTCATTAAAACTCCTTTGCTTTGATGTCTAGAAAAAAGCACAAGGAAATAAACTCCCAAAATTGGCAAAGTGAGGCTGGTGATGTGCTATGACTCCTTCATATCATGTTGAACAGTGTTGCCAGTTTCCTGATCTCCCTCCACCAGCCTGTCTCTCTCTTACCTCTTGTTTCATGTTCAGATGATAAACTCTGCAGCATTTATATATGCTGTGCTGGACGTTTATAGAACATTTAGCAAAGTGAGAGTCCTGGATCATAACTAACTTCTTTTAGGAACTGCAACAATGCAAAAAGATTACATGCAGAAGTAATAACAATTTTACCTATAGTTCACAAAATAAATACACAGGTAAGGAATACTGCTATCTGTAGCCATGAGCACAGACATCTTAAAGTTTTCTTTAGAGCAATCTCAATAGAAGGTTATTTTAACAGGACACTTACTTAGGCCCCTATTTCAAATTTAGAAACCTGTTATAATTTTTATATTTTTTTAAATCTTTGCTCTGAGGTATTTATACTTTCTCTTAAAAATGTGCAATTTACTTCCTCAGTTAAGAAATAGGACTGTTAAAGAATTATGTTTTTTAAGCAGAGAGTCTGATCCACTCTAGGGTATACTTGTGTGGCTCATTAAATGTCATTAGTGAGGGTTAGTTGCATTACTTAAGTAAAAGTAATAATATGCACTTTTAGGTGAAGTTACTGAGGAAACACAATATGACTGTATCATGTTACCCTTAAGAATATAAGCCAGGACAAAGTTGTGTGAATGAGGACAATGGGGTGGCTTCTGACATCATTATTAAGAAATAAAATACAAATGGACTTAACCCTCAAAAGTTACACCTGAAAAAAGTGATAGTGAAAAGTAAAACGGCATGAAACAATTAATGCCGATAGCTGTCTAGATTTGGATATCCATAACCACAAGAGTTAAAATCCTGCCTATTCATTCCACGTTTCATTTGCTTTTGCTTCTATGTCTAGGCATGAACAAATAGTCTTCTCTTAGAGTTTCACAAAGTATTTGCTTCTAACTGTATTTTTCCAAGCAAAAATTCTTTGTTTCTCAAAAGTCTTGAAATGAGTCATAGGTACAAAATATAGTTTGAAAAAATAACATTTTAATTATTTAATTAATGTTTTAATCTATCTGGAAGTGTGCATTTAACTTATACATACTCATAATTATACTTTGAGGAGAAAAAAATTGCTCCTTAAATTTTAAGGCTGTCACTGGAAAAGAGAGAGCTTCTATCAGTAAACAGCCCTGATTTTTGTCATATATATATATATATCTAAACATTCAGAAAAATGTAAAGGAATTGTACCAGCTTCACGCTTTTCTCTTTTGGTTTGACTATCATGCTTTTGGGATATGGATAATGATTCTGAACATGAATTTCTCCAGACCCTCAGGTTTGGACCACATGATTTTGTTGTGGACCCCAGGCTCCTGCATCAGTCTGATCAGACAGGGACTGATTGTGTGTTGCATGAGGCAAACTCCTGTAGATCATGCTGCATGGCACAGTGATAACGACCTGCAAGCCATTTCCCCAGTTACTGGTGAGGCTGCACCCCATTTCCGTGCTTGGTCCTGGTTTGCCGTCTGTCGAGAGAGCAGCAGTAGCAAAAGCACAAGGAAAATGGATTATAAGCATGAAAATTGATTTACAAAAGGGTAAAATGTGTATTTGGACTCCTGTCCTCTGACAAGAAAAGGGGAGGCTTGTATTTTTATAACTGTTAGAGTTATCTCCCTCTTAGCTATCTGAGCCCACAAGTGTATCATTCTGAACCAGTGGTGATCCTGTGGGTTTTTTTCATGTTTGCTGGACTGTATCTTTCTTTGAATGGCAGTGCATCTATTCACTTCCCTCCATGATGCCACTTTAAAATAGAACACAAAATAGGGTGGTCTAGACAAGAGCTGCTCAATGCACAATGCATGATGAGAAGGAAGATTAAAAATCCCAGATCTGAGGGCTGTCAATGCCAATTTCAGCAGCATAAATACTGAATGGGTCTTAAAGCAATTGCCAGTGAGAAAATGTCTTCTGTGCATGAATGCTCTCCCATCTTCAACTGCTGTCTCGTCCCCTTTCTGATGGAAGGCAGAGGAAGTAAATTGCTGAAGATTCAGACTGGCAGGACTGCTCTGTGCTCAGTCAGTCTTCCCCAGGCAGATGGCAGACCAGTGCCTAGGTTGCCCTGAGAAATACAGTTCTGCATCAGCTCCTCTTGGCCCTTCCCACAAACCCATGATGTGATTAAAAAAAAATAAAAGACTTTAGAGGAAGATGTTTGGAAATAGCTTCACGTGTACTTTGATAGGAGGAACAACTGTATTATTCCCAGTTGGTCCATTTAAAATATGGCATTTAAATTACGTTCCTTTTTAATCCTTGTTCTTTTGATTATTGCACATCATAATCGAAAAGGGAAAAGGAGAGCAGAAAAGGTGTTAAAACACACATCTTTGTGTACTGCTATTTAATCACAAGATTGTTTCTGTCATCACAAGTCACAAGTTACACCTTGATCAGCATACAGATAGGGGATTTGACTAAAGTTTATTACTATTATTAGGAAGTGACTGCAGTCACTGTTTTTACCAGGAGAGCAGCTGCTGGAGAAGCTCCATTCACAAGGAGGCAGCTAAAAGCAGAACTCCACTGCTGTTCAGTCTGATTTGGTATTCCTAGTCCTTCTCTTGCCTCCTGGTCATTGCCAGTCTTTGCCACTTGTAGAGGTAGGTAGCACTGGCACCAAAATAAGACTTCTCCAGGTACTTGAAGACTGTGATTACCGGGGACACAGGATAATTATTTAAGGTGATCTCAAATATATTATTCAGACAAGAGTGGTAAAAGGAAGCTGTGGAACTGAGGTGGAGTATTAGGAATGTTTCTTAATAGTGACTCTAGAGTCATCTTTTAAGGAAATTGCTGCAGCCTTAATCTCCAAAGTCATTTAAAATAAGCTAAGATAAACCACTTGAAAAATGTTCTACTTGGCCAAATCCTACTTGGCCAGGAGCTATGCTCAATGGTCTTTTTTTTTCTGTCTAAACTTAGTATTCCAAAATCTGGGCATACTTATTATTTGAACTATGGAATATATTAAAGACCCTAAAGATAGATATCTAAATTGATGTCATAAAGCTTTGAATCCTATCACAGAAATACATAAGAAACAGGTGAAAGTTATGGATGAGGATGGCATGCAAAGAGCAAACAGACACCTGCTAATTATACATTGTAATGTCCTAACTGAAGAGTACCCAAAGACTGAAACCTGTCTCATTTCTGCTTTTGATGATTGTAAACTATGCTATCTTTTTATTACACTGCAATATTAAAAGAAGCTTCTAAACTTTAAAGTAAAACCATATGAAAATAGCATGTTGCTTTAGTGTCAATCTTAGAATAGTATTTACTCTGGATCCTATCAGTATCAGTGGTTTCTCATTCACTTCCATGATCTATCTACCTTAGAAACTGCTCTCACCAATGTTATAGAAAGGAGTTTGTCTCTAATGTATGGGAAATATTGGTTGCTCTAAAGTTTTTTCACTGATGCACAAAACTGATGCTTTGTAATCTGAGTATAATTTCTCAACTGTATGATAAGTACTTGTAATTATACATACATTGCTTGGCTTTACGTTTGTAAGATTTTTTTTTGCAGTTGCTACAAATTCATCAGCTCATTTAAATATGCCAATACTGTAACATTATTACAACTGACTTAGAGTTCTTTAATGCAGCAACTGACTTGAACCTGCAATGGACACAATAAATAATTTAATGGACATCAGGAATCTCACTTAACTTTGTAGAACTCTGCATGTGTAAAATTATCTTTGAATGTTAATATTTACAGGACCAGAGCTTATTTCTACACTCTTTCAGTTCACTGATTAAGGACCTTTGGACAAATAGAAATATATTGCTAAGTGAACTCGTGTATTCCAAAGCTCAATGACTCTTTTGTTTAGGGAAATATCTGTTTTGCAAATTGAACCAGACTGGTAATGACCATTTCAATACTCTTGTCTCCTGTCCACTGTTCAGGTATTGCAGTTCATAAATGTTCAGTTGGAAAAAAAACCTGTTCCATTACATTCACCTTGACTTGGCTAAATGTTAGTCTTGAAAAGATGTTTAAAGTCAGTGAAACATTAACTGAGAGCACTGGAGTCATATTTAATCAATGCATTCACTACCAGTGTCATTTGAGCTGTTTATTCTGATTATGAACTTTAAACCATGATCCCACCACAGCACTGCAGCTCTGAAATTGAAGCAATTCACTCAGCTGCAGTGTAAGTCCAGAGAACCATTTGCTTTTCATACTTTTAAGACAAAATGTGGATTATCTTCTCAGTTATGCAAAGTAGAAAAAATGGTCCAAATACTTTGCAAGTTAAATGCAGTTCCTGCCTTAGGGCAATGGAAGAGAAAAGACCTTTTGAACACCATGAGAGAATGTTAGAAGTGGCTATTTGATCCTAGGCCTTAAATGACACACAAGAAAATATTAGTTGATATGCCAAAGCATAATGAGGGGCTTGGTTTTCTGTCTCTCCACTCCCCTCCTGATCTGTGGAGCCAACTGACACTCTGGCACTAAACCCAAAGATTTATTACTGATGGTTACTAACAGCAGTCCTAAAGAGCACTGAAGAGCACTGAGCTACAGAATTGATTGTGAACTAGGTAGAGCTGGGAGGTTTTTCTTACCTTGCACTTAGTTGCACCAAGTGGGTTTGCATTTATGTTTTGCTTTAATACATAATTATTGTGCCTGCAATAATGTTTGTGGCTGCTGGATGATAAGCATAAGATGTTTAGCCTTTGTTCACTTCATGTTCTGGTAGAGGGTTGTGGAGTTTGTCAGTATTTCTTTTTCCCTAGCTACCGTAGTAAATTTGCACCAGTGTCTTCTAGGTTACATTCCAGGTCTTGATAGAAGTACTGATACCTATCACACAGCTGCCTTCTTTCTGTATGGCAGTGTGAAAATGTGACATATGACAGTATGTGGGGGAAAAAAAAAAAAGTTTATAAAAGTCTTTTCCCGTCATGATAACACCTGGGAGTTTTATCTTCTTGAGATACTTAGGGAATTTGCAATTACTTTCCAAGATTTAGATCATAGTTGTCCTCTCTCAAAAACAACTGGCCAAAGTTTTTTGTGGACATTCATTCTGTTCTCCTCCCCAGGGGCGGTATTTGTGGCTTAGTCTCACCTGACTGCCATTTATCTATCTACAGTGTCTCTAAGGCATCTGTCACCTTATGCATAGATTCCTCTGCATACTGCGGTCAGCCTCTAGGAAATTACTTTCTTCTGACGTGCCAGCAGGGGACTGATCCTTCTCTATTTTTCCATGTGAGATTCAAGGAAACACCAGATGCTACACAGGCTAAAGTCTTTTTCCTCTCTGATGTATCCAAAGTAGACACAACTTGAGAGAACTGCAAGACCTGTTGATGGTACTTGCTTCTCTTTCCTTCCATTTTTTACAACAGTGGGAGAAATAAGCAAGAGGTGAACAGAAGGGCTCTACCCCCAACTCCTTTCTACCATACCATTTTGATATGTGATCATGGCCTTTCCAGACAAAGTAACAAGCCAAGAAGCATATCCTCTGGCCTTAGGCCAAGCCTAGCCCTCAGGAAACTTGACTCCTGACTCCCATTTTCAACAGCTTGGCCCTGGACATAGGGTACCCTGATAGTAGGTCCTGCATTACTAATTCATAATGGAGCTGTCAATAGATCTTTTAACCCTGTCCATGGGAATCTTTCCTAAAGAAATTCTCTGTTTTTTGAAGTAGTTATCCCTTACTGTTGAAGGACATTTTTCTGATCAATCTATGTATAAAACAGCTGTGTAACAAGACATCTGAACAGATTTTTTTCCAACATTGTTATGTAGTTATTGTAATAAAGTACAATAATCATGGCAGAACTATAAAAGAATCTGAAAAAAGTTGCAATCTTCCTGTTCATAATTGCTGTAGTTTAATTTGAGATGTAACTGACTTATTATGCATGGGTTTTTCCTGTAGTCTTCATACCTATAGTCATGAGAGTTGGGGATAGACAGGGCTATACTAAAGGTTTGAGCCTGGCACGAAATTGGTGTTGGGCTCCTGGTTCAGACTCCACGGCACTAAAATCTTCAGATGGACATATCTACATTATATTAAAAAAAAAAGAACAAACAAAAAAAAACCTAACAAAACCCCAAACCATGTACAAATGTTTTACCATTAAAACTCAAGGTCTTTTTTAATGAGATAGAAAATAAAGACTAATTTCTCGGGACTCTGTTTGCTTTGAGGCTATGATTATTCTCATCCCAAACCAGGCCAATGCATTTTGTTCTGTGCCACCTATGTCCCTGCTTCAATCATAAACTAAGACTGAAAAATGAAAATATTAGTAATTGGAAAATATAATCCCCTGGATATCACCAATCCAATAATCTTAATAAAAATAGGTTTGTTACAAACATTGCCTGAACCCTACTGGGTATTATCTTTTCAGAAAAAACACTCAAACTCCCTCACAGCTTCTCTCTTGATCAGTTGTCTCCCTTGATACTATTAATCATCATACCATATACTGCTTTTTCTGAGCATCTTTTTCCACTTTGCTTTTCAAACTTACTTTCCAATTTCTTCTTGTTTAGAAGCTACTGACAGTTCTTTGGCAGGCCCACCTTTTCCTCCTCCTCTGGTATCAGCCCCTTTTCTTAGATGAGATGACCAAAACTAAGGGGTATTTCCTCCAGATGGGGAAATACCGCAGATTAATGTTCTCTTCTTCAGATTTCAAATATTTAAGTAAACATCCTTTGTGGCTCAAAATAGAGCAAAATGCTTGTGAAGGTTGCTAGGCTGGCTGACTCTTGCAACAATGCAGTCTTTTAATCACAGCGTAGTTGCAAAATGGTAGCTGCAGTGCAAGCCTCCATCGCCATGTCAGCGTGCAAATATCCTCACCTACCACTCTAATGATGAGCAGGTCACGCTGTCTCCCTGCCTCTATCCTCTGTGTCCTGACTATCAACAAGGGAGCTAATTAGTGTCAGTCCTGTTTGTTTGGTGACACCTATTTACTAAGAACTAGGTTGAGCCTTCTCTAACACCGCTGGTAGTTGAAGGTCATATAAGAAAATCAATCTTGCCTAGATTTGTAATAAGGGTTCTGATTTTACATACAGCTTCATTCTAATATGATCACTTATAATGTCATAATATCTTAAAATATAATTCAGTAATTTCTACTTAATGTTCACACATCTATTCATTTATGGCTGTTGATATTCTTTACAATTTTTGCTTTAATTTCTGGATCTTTTCCTGTGGGGTCTCAATCAGTTTGGCATCTAACAATGTAATTTAAATTATCATTTTCTGCATTGTTTAAGAAGTGTAAATTAATAAGTTAAATTATTTTTCTCTCCTGCTTCTATTTTTTAAAAATATCTCCTGAAAAAATTAAATGTACAAACAGATAGCAATGATATTGCCACACATAACGTGTAGCAACAATATCGTGGTTCAGGCACACTTGATATGACATCTCCACAAGGAGGGATCATTTGAAGCCAAAATGCTCTTAGGTAGAAACTGGACATGTTTTCAGGTAAAGCCTGTAACTAGAAATTCAATTGTGTGAGTTAGGAGTGCAGAACTGAGTAATGGTACTTGCTGAGCTTCAGTTGCCCTTTGTTTGTTTGTCAGCATGGACAACAATGCTCCACGTCATGCTCACAGCCCTCTTTGCACTCTTGGTCTGTCTGTAATTTCTGCAGCTGTTGGTTTCTACTATATCTAAGGTCTAGTTCTCAGGACTCTACCTCGAGTTTTTGTAGGAGGCAATTATTTCAGCCTGAGGACACAGTCAGCTGCTCAGGTTAACAGCCCAGCCACTTCCCGTGCTCCGCTCCTCAACGCCTCCCTGAACTTCAGCCTGGCACCATTTGTTTCCAACACAGCTGTGATGCCCCCCACCTAGCATTCAGATCATCTTCTCTTAACAGTATGTGAAACTTGAAAATTACTTAGATCATTTTCCTGAAAGGTCATACAGCTGGGTACAGTTCCCTTGCAACTTTCTTTCAAAGCCACTTTACTATTTTGTTTTTTTTTTCTCCCTCAGTAATGGATTTGGTACTTTGAGCTCACACATGCTGCAGAGTTGACACTAACTACCTTTTGCTGGATGCTATCTTTGCTGCTCAATTCGTCCTCTCCTTGCAAACCCTGGGTAAACTATCCCCAGTTCTAATTTTATGTGTCCAGCACCTCTGTCTTCTTGGCCAGTCATAATTCTGTGTCCAGCTGTTTAGCGCTCTCCCTAGGGCCTAATAGCTGAATTTTATTTCATTGAGTTTTATCCCTATGTCCTATCTTAAGAGAGTAGAAGACTTTAATTTTGTGAAGCAGTAATGTAATTTTTCTTGTATTTTCTTTGCATCTGCCATAGTCTATCGCAACATGTCTTCTTGTAGGGTGCATGTCTTTTTTTTTGTGCCCTAATCTTCATATGCTGCAAACCTGATTTGAATGATTGAAATTCTTTAGCAATTATAAAAAACCTCATTCTGTATTTAGATGATTCCTAAGGAAAAAATGTATTCTCTTAATTTCTAGAAAGTTCTTATCAATACCTTTATATACAAATTGTTATAAAGATAAGCTATTCTTATCTAATGGTTTCTAGGAGTTTAAGACTGTCTCAGCAGGAGTTGCTGAGGGATGAAACTTCTAATGATGATTTAAAGCAGTGAAGTGTGTAGGCTGAAACTGAAATAATTATTGCTGTAACCCTCTAAGCACTCTAAGTTCCTCAAGAGAAAATACTTTGTTCAGAACAGACCCTAAACAACAAAATGCTAAAAAAATAAAATAATAATAATTTAAAAACTCCAAACCCTTGGAGCAGGATGATAATTTAGAACTAGAATCAGTATAATGTGAGGATGTTCTCAACAACTGCTCATAAATGCATCAGACATCACAATTAAAAAGGAATAATAATTATGGACCCATTCTAAAGTATGTAATATTCTATTCCATTCAATAAGCCGTGAACACTTTAAAACCATCAGTGTAATCCACAAACCTATATTTACAACATTAAACTGGATGTTCTGCCTTTTCAATAACTGTCATCTCATCTCTATTATTTTCACCTCAGACTCTAATTGTTTCTTTTATAGGAGCTAACCTACCAGTGTCCTTGGCAGTACGGTTTATGGCTCATGCATTTACAGTAATTGTTTGGGCAATTTGCCACACAGTATAACAATCTTCACATCACAATCAGTTTTTATAATAAACAGCATTAGTTGTGAAAAATACAAGTGATGCATGATTCTTATGGTAGAGGGCACTGAAGATGCCCTTTAGAAAAAGAAAGGAAAATGCTCAAGCCTTGAACTACTTGAGAAAAATACTGATGTCACAATAAGGCTAATTAATTTGATGGTACAAACAAGAGGAGGAAAGGGTCTTGCATTCATTAGTGTCAATTCCAAACGAGAGCATACCGTTCATAAAAATAATATTCTGCTTTCATTTAGACAAAATGTGCAGGTAAACAAGTCAGAAATAAGTACCAATTCCTGCAATTACAATGATTTCACTCCTTAGTTTTAAAAAAGCTCTTTCACATAAAGATGTCCCACCACATGTAGCTTTGCTGCAGACATTTTCTAAGCTTCTCAGTTTTCAAAGGCTCAGAAATAAGAGGTCAAGCATTGCTTGGTGAGGAGGCTGTTTGACACACCTCCAGCATGTACAGTCTCCTACGAGAGAAATTCTCCAGAATTCTCCATGTATATGCTTTCTTAAACTGGAGCACAAGCATGTAATCCTCAGAGTCCTTAGCATCTCCATAATGTCACCTTACAGACCCTGGCCTGTGCTGAGACACAGTGAGATGAGTCCCCAGGAAGCACAAAGGTGGCTCCAAGCCAGGTTTGTGCCTTCCCTTCCTGATCTAGGTTGTGAATTGTCTGGCAGCACCAGGGCCTGAGACTAATATTTATAGAGTGCTGGAAACATGTGTGATAAGAAATCATGGAGTGATTGTATTATAAGACTATAACTTCAACAGTTGATAACATGGAATCATTGTAAATCAGTAGGAGACTTGTCCCTGTAGTGAGTTTTAGACTGAGCCTTATGAAGACAAGGAATAAGTTTATCTTTACTTGTTAAATATTAAGTTCATATATTCTGTGAGGGAGATAGAATAGAATTCACTATAGAGACCTCATCACAATAGAAGTCAAAGTCTGCACGTTGGAGATCCACACATCAGGATCCTTTGTGGCTCCTGAACCCCTTTCATGAGTTGTCATACAAAGACAGAGAGGCCAGGATGCGATTGGATCTAGATCCCAAAGGGTTGGTGGGATATATCTTCAGGGATAGTATCACCATGGTAATGAGACCAGAATCAACTTATGTTTTTAAACTTCTTTTTTACTCTTCATACATTTTCTTCTCTCCATGAATTTGTTTTGCTAATATTTTCTCCTTTGTCCCAATGGTGTTATAAGACCAGTATAAATAGAGCAATATTTTAAATGTAATTTTCAAGTAAGTTAGCTCTTCAGGGATGGTTATGTTAGTAAAAAAATGTGTTGAATTCTTACTCTACTGTGTCTTACAAACAATCTAGTAGAAGTTTAAAGTAGAAGTTTAAAGCTCTGTTTAGACCTTTATACATACACAGTCTTTCCTACTGCTTTCTCAAATTCCTTCTTCCTTAGAAATTAAATGTTTTTGTATGGTTGTGAGTTTTGAATGACACTGCATATGATACTATGGAAGTTCAGAATTACATGTAGAAAATCCTTTATTTAATTTCTCTTCAATGTTCTTTTAATGCAACTCCTCCAAACATTTTACAGGCTTTCTGATTCCAATGTGCACACAAAATTTATAAATTAATTCCCATTATTCCTTGCGTTTTCTTAAATAAGTGTAGCTATTTCCTTCTCTGCTTCCTTTTGACATGGCATCTGCTGCTAATGATAGAAAAATAACCAAAGCAAACCACCAGCCCTTCCCTCCTCTCAAGTCTCTCCTCTCCCCAGCTCCATGGGGTTTTTGTTCTGTGCAGAATTCCTGTTTGGCTCCAGTAACTTCTCAAATCTGAGCAATTATCTGCACTAGTTTACTTTTAGCTCTTCTACTTCTCAATAGAATATTGCTGACACATTTAAATACTTCTTTTCAAAGATCTCTTATATTGTTTACATCTCAGCGGCACTGTTCATCAGCAAGGCTGGCTATTTTTGGCACTAGATGCAAAAGCACTAGTTGTACTGAAGGTTGCAGCTCCTCTTAGGTTTAGAAATCTGACCTGAAATTAAAATAAAATTACTGTTTGGTTAACTACTTCAGTCTTGCCAACTCCTTTCATGAGGATATTTTAGCTTCACCTCAACTTCAAGGTAGAAGAGGATTATTTTGATTTTGAATCCACCTTGAAGTGAAAACCAGAAGCATGAATGTTTCTGTGAGAGCCTAAGCCTATCTGGATTTTTAAATAAAATTATTTTGAAAAAATTTTCCCCCTTACAAGTCTTTACTAAATATTTGTGAAATATATTATTTAAATACTTCAATGTCCCGGTACCACTTTAAATCTCAGACTAAATAGTATATTCCCATATTTTCTTTTAAATATGAGTTAGTATAAAATTGTTCAGGTCGCATTAATTTCAAGAGTTTTACAGGCACATTTTCATCTTTCTGTACTCTGTACTCCAACAATTTTAGCCTTCTCCCACATTCTGTAAAATAAATATCTTTTGATTTGGGTATTAAGTTCTAGTATAAGCGATATAACACAGAACAAAGTGAATAGTGCTGCAGGTTATACAGACATACAGACACAACTTCTGCCAAATATTGTGTGTGAATTAAAACCACGACAAGCTGTAACAATCTCACCCGTTATGAAGAGATTAGTAGCTCCTGGCTATAGTCCCAAACCTATTTCAGACCAGACCAAAGCACCTGCTGTTCCACAGTGAAATGTGTGCTCCCAAAAGCATAACTCTCAGGGCATATAGCTGCATAGGAGTATTTGAAATAGGAGCTGCATAGGAGCATTTGAAATAGGGCTGGACTGGGACTATGGGACCATGGGACCATGAAGACTTATCCCTTGGGAAATGTGTTGCATAATCCTGTTCACAAAAATATATCTATGTTTCCATACAGAGACCTTCTCGGTTTCTTGCGCCTCGTGCTTGTGCTGAAAAACTATAGGATACACTTCTCTAGTGCTTACAGATCTTTTAGGTTTCCACTACAAATGTTTTTGTGAACTCTTTCTATTAAAATATTAACAGAGTTTTACTGCTTAACATTTTTTCTGTCTTCTCAGTATTTATCCCCTATACTGTATTAATAAAGGTCATTTATTTCTCTTCTCATACTTTATTCTGCAAGGCTGAAAACAGAAATGCTCAATTTGTCTTCTTGGTTAATAGAGATTTTTCATCCTGCCAGTCTTCGTGTAGTCCTCTTCTGCACCTGTTCCAGTTTGAATTAATCTTTCTTGAACATCTATGCAAATGTTTCAGAAGAGATCTAACTAGTGCCTTGTGCTGCGACATGAATATTTCTTGGAAATCTTTCATTACTGGGAATACCTCCTCTGACATGTTACTGCAGAACTCTGCCTTGTTGCCATGGCCATCTCACACTGGTAGCTTGGAAATGTTTTCTGCCAATTTCTGAGCTCTCACTTTGTGGCAGAAACCCTTTCTAGTCCCTAAATGTATAAACTGGTACTTCATATTTTGAATTTCATCCCTTATCTATTATTCTGATCCTCCTCCAGGTTTCCCATTTCTTTCAATCCTCCTCTGTGTGTGTGATGCCTCCCAACTTCCTATCTGCCACAGATTTAATTTAACTTTGACTTTTTGTGCCTTGGTCTGTAATAACATGACTAAGTCTGATTACATGACTGGTCCTCTCCAATTCCCTAGCGACATCTGCCAGCTCCACGCAGCCCAGCTTGTGGGGCCCCACTTGGCACTGAGCCTCTCTCCCACCACCCAGCTCTTGTACTTATCTCCCTCTTCTCCAGTTTAATTAATAAATTTCCCATGTGGCTGCGCAACAAATGTTTTAATGAAGTCCAGATAGATTAGATAACTAATTTTTAGACAAGGGAAATATAGTAATCTTACAAAAGACAGATATTATCATGTGAGTCTGACATTTTTATGTCAGTTTCCATTTATCTGTATTTATTCTCTCATTTTAGTTTTGTTCTAAATCTATTGTGAAAACTTTTTGAAGACACCTGGGCGTGTAGTTGCCCTGACACTACTTCTCTTCTTTTTCCTAAATAGAGCTACTACTTTTCCTGCTCTTCTGATACTGTTGCAGTAGTATCAGGTCCAATCTGATAGATTTCAATATCAGATTTTAAACCAATGTGTGATTTCTTCTTTTGTGTCTCTCAGTATTTTGGGTTGGAGGTTATCCATTCCTCTTAATTGGAGCATATTTAAACACCAAGTTCTACACGCAGACTGGATGATATAATACAGTTTTCTAAATATCTGTTCCTGTCAATTATGCCCTGTAAGATCTCTGTTCCTGTAAGATTCTGCCCCACTACTAGCACTGTGGTAGTAAAGTTTATAAGAAATCTTTTGATTGTGGGGTTTTAGATAGGTTATCTGAAATCTTGATCAAGCCTTGCTTTGAAAAAAAAATCCTATTTAACTTAAAAAAGAGTATTTCCAAAGCTCTGACATGTTTTGCTTTATCCCAACCCTCTCTGAAGTCAGAGAAATATTGTTTACTGATTTTTTTTTCTCTCTCTTTTGTTTTGTTTTGTTGGGGTTTTTTTTCTGCATCACTTCAACACTGTCTATTTACTCCTCACATCTTTATAGTGCAAGTTTAAGATTTTTTCTCTGTTTGGGATGCCAATTCCACAGAATTTTGGGACTGCTGAACTTCTTCTCAAAATGTCCATCAAATTTTCAGTCTTTTCATTCCTACTAACTAGTCCCTGAAATTCCCATTTGTTTTTTCTAAATACAAAATTATAGTCATAACCTGTTTACATTCCTGCTTTCTTTTTATCACTCAGTCCAAGTGAATGATAATTCCATCAAGAATGAATCGTATGTGCATAAGGAATTTTTATGAAGCTGGTAGAAATTTTTAGGTTCCTGATGTACTTTATGAAGATGTGCCCCATTCAGCTGAAGGAGAAAATGCAACTGAGCTTCTGTAGGTACACAACTACTTATGCTAGAGGGTAATTGCATCAGCTGATGTTATGGATTTTTCTAGCTTGCATAGTTGTCAAAATGCCTGGATCACTTAAAAATACAAGTAAATTTATTTGAACAGAACACAATTTTTTTATCGCTCACTACACAAAGTATGCACATTTAAATCACCCTTCACAACATAGTGAGATAATTAATTTATAAAACAAAATCTTAATTAATATTATATTTTTAAAAATCTGCTCATGGAATTCCGATAGTAAGATGGGAACATTTCAGAGAAATATGAAGAAAAAATCATCTTATTAAATAGACAAACACCTTCTAATTGTCATTCTTCAATGAAGAGTCTAATTTTTATTGGCTTTTGGGAAATATTTCAGGTTTTGGAGTGTACATAGATGTTAGAGATTGTTCTGTAGTTGTATGCACCTGTAATCTCAGCATCTTCTTATTGCTTCTTGGATTGAAGTAGTGCTATTAAATGACTATTGTTTTATACTCCTTGTGATCCTCAAAGACTGCAGTATTAATATCCTGATTTTAGGTTAATTTCAGATTTCCCACTAGAATAATTATATGAGGACAGATATTTCTGATGGAGAAGTAAAATAAGGAAAATAACTGTTACACTGACTTTCTCCGTACTCAAGTATTTGCAGTCTATAAACCAGAAATATTTATAAAATTCAATGCAACATGCAAGAAGTTGTGTTACAAGCCCTGCAGTGTGGATCCCAGATGTATTATCATTGCTATTTATTACCTATGTTGCAGTTGTGAAAAGAAACTTGTGGACCAGGGCTCCAGATGCTGGTAGAAAAAGAGTTAAGGACAAATACAGCTATAACCATAAAAGTAAAATTAAGGGTCTCAGGTCACACACTGTGTGTTACAGCTCCATCCACTGAAACTCAATACCTACATTCCAGTTTGAATTTAGAGTTACAAGATGATAGTTGATTTCAGTTATCTAAAACTTATGGTTCCAGCCTAAGGAAGTCACTGTACAGTCAGTCTTCAGAGGCAGAGAAGCTCCTTCAGAGGATTTATTGCTCCATCTCATTTGTGATCTCCATGACAGAAGGAACATATCTCCCTTTGGAAGTGTTAATCTCTCACTGCTGATGACAGGGATGATGTACATGGCTGCCTGAGCACAGGTGCTTAGAAAACTAAGACTAGATAAGATAAACCCCATACTGGCACATGCACGTAAGCATCCAGCTTGAAGCAGCTTTATACTTGTTCATTTAAAGGTTCCTAAAATAGGCACTCCTCCTTTGCATCATTATTCAAAGACTGTGTCTTATATTTTACACTGAAAAGCTGGTAAGCAAACCCAAAAATAATCACTGGATAGGGAGCACAGGGAGTAGGACACAGAACCCATTTTGTCTTTTCTCCAAGGAATGAAGAGTAAGGGTCCTGTTTGTACATCCAACTTCAAGAGCAGTTTCACGTTTCTCCTGATATGGACTGCATCATGGTAATTCAAGTACGTTTTGGATGTGTGTGCAGTATGGTTTTTGATCTCATCAGGCTAGGATAGAAGCTGAGAGTGCCACTGCATCTGGGTTGTGAGCTCTGGCTGCCAACGGACATTAGACATCAGCATCAACATCTCCCCTTCTTCTCATAATGTTTCTTGACAGAAAAAAATGTGTTAAACTCCATTCCTTTAAGAAGTAGATGAGGGCCCCTTCTTGCAGCAAAGGATCCCTGCCTCCTGAGAGCTGTATCCAATCTGAAAGCTGCAGGTAGCCAGCTGCGTTCAAAGAAAAGTTTTGAGACATACTGTTTTCCCCACTGGATAGAAGTACAAGGTGCCCTGCTGTGACCATGTGGTTTTGGGATAATTTTTTTTTGGTGACTTACTCAGATCATGTGTTATACATGTCTTGGCTCCTAATTCGGTGCTGTTGCAGGTACTCTATTAACACCTAAATGCTTTAATGTAGCTGTATCATGGTTAAGCCTATACCTGCACAGTGTCCAGGTTTATGGAAGCAGGTGGGTGAAAAAGATGCAAAAGGTCAGAATTGGGAACAAGATATAACACTAAGACAAGCATCTGAACAGTAAAAAAAAAATAAATACAAAAAAAACCCCGAGAATAATGATGTACAAATAATAAGCAGTAATGATGCACCTTAAAACCCCCACAAATCTACTGAAAATAAGAGCCTGGCTCTGCTATCTCTTTCAGGATGAAATGCAGATTATAGCAACTGCTGGCAGGGAAATCATAACTCAATGTGAGACGCAGAGTGGGAAACGTGTGGAGGCTATGCATGTAGCAGAATTCAAGAGTGACATGACATTCATACAGATAGCAAGAATATTCAGCATTATTGCAATTAATGATGAAAAAGAACTGTTGAGAGAGCATTAAATCTTGTGCTTCAAGGACAGCTTCCAACAACAAAAGGCCAGGAGAAAATTTAATAGAGTAGTGCAAATTACTCCAAATATTTTCCTACAAGAACTTTACATTTTCCCCTGAAGTATCTGATGGTGGCCAGTGTCAGAGATCAGATGCTAGACTGGCAGGATCTTCTGTCTGCTTTAGACTGGCAATCCCTATAAAGACTGGATTTTAAAAAGTTGGTGACAGTCAATGTCTAGGTTCTTTTAACAGAGTATAAATTTAGCATCCTCCTTCTGAATTAAGCATTTAGGTGGCAGAGTTAATGTTATACCAATTCAAATGAAAGATGCTAGGAAAAAATAGAAGGGGAAAAGATTAATATTTGAAAATTAGAACGTAATTTTGAGTAAGAGAGGTGGACGACTGGTTAAAAAAAGAATAAATTAAGACCTACAGAAAAAAAAAAAATTGCTCCTCATAGACAAGTCATTAGGAATGATATAATAATTTAAATTTTGCGTAAGTGACATTCTTTTTACTTTTTTTTCCCCCTTTTTCAGTAAAGGTTACATCCCTATAAGCACACAATTCAAACTGCTATCAGTCTGCATTGATATTGATGAGAACTGCAGGCACTCAGCATCTCTCTGTAGGTATTTGTCGTGTTGGACCTGACCTTTGTTTTCACAGACAGCAAAGCTACAACAAAAATTGCACCGGCTGCAGGGAAGCAGAATTCTCTCCTGCCAGCCAGGCATAGCTTAGCAACAGGATTTATACTGTATACAACCAGGGAGAATCTTTTGATTTATTTCAGGTAACAAAGATGTCTTTTTCTAACAATGTTCATATACATCCAAATATTTGAAAATTATAAGCAAGAGAGAGGACCAGTCTCCTGAACACATATATCCTTCCAGACCCTTGCCTGACCCCAAAGTTACACTCTCCTGTCACTGACCCATCTAATCACCTTTGTGCTGCTTTCTCAGAAAAGGCCTGGGAAAACCCATCAGCTTCAAAATGTAATCTGAAGGTCAACACATTTTAATTTTCTTGTCCAATTCTTTCTCTGACCAAGACTTAATATGAGGTCACTCAAAAAAAGGTACATTTTATAAAGCTATTATTTTCAGAATTTCAAACAACATTCAAAATTTTGTATAGTTAACTAGCAGTATTTATAACTGAGTCTAAGAGGATTTACAACAATAATTTCTGCAGAATAACACAGGAAATTTCCTTTTGTTTAACAGCAAAGAAGAAATATTGGGAACGTCTGATGACAACACATGGAATAATTCAAGGACTTCAGGTACAACACACTGTTTAATTAGTTCTTCATTACTGCACATGTTAATTAAAAAATAGTGTAACAAACAACCTCATGGAAATTATTCAAGTGTGTTTTTGTTAACTCTTCAGACACAAACATCCCAGAGATTGTTTATTCACAAGCAGAAGACAAAGACACCAAACCAGCTAATGAAAATAGAAAAGCTAAAAATGCAGAATACAGCCAGGGTGATCATGAAGATGATGAAAAAGAATTAGAGTTACTGGTAAGTGTTATACAATTATATCTACAGTATTAAATGATTTGAATCCATTTACGCTTCAAAGCTGGTGAAATGCCCCCTTTTAACAGAGCTGACTGATGTACTAATTTACAAATGTAAAGCCTTGGTCTGTACTTTTGTTGAATTTCTAACTGATTCAACAATAGAAGGTGCTTTGATTTCAGTATAGTGCATCAACTTTTTCAGGTCTTAAATTAATGACTTCTCCCGTTTACTTCTTTACCAGAGGCTCTAAATGACAGTTTGAAGGAATTGGAAGAGTGGCATTTCAAAAATCTCCCCTCCTAGTCCCTGGGAGGGGAATATTCTTAAATAAATGATTTATATTTAATAAAATTGTTATATTTATGGTACTATTTG
>WTSP01009015.1:0-22790 GCA_025331215.1 Actenoides lindsayi
TTTGGGGAGGGAGGGGGGTTAACAGAGAGCGTCTGTTATCGGTCTAAGGGGCTGCCCTGACCCTAAACCGTGACAGAACCCCAGTTAATATTTAAGGCCTGCTTTCAGTGGCAGCAGGAAATGATCCATCTATGTCAATAGTTAGCAGCAACAAAAGTTTCCTTGGGAGGTATGCCCTTTTGAACACAGGGCAGGTCACATATCTTGTAAAGAATTTTTCAATGGGTATCCTGTGTGCACACAGTGCCTTCTCTTTTGTTTAGGCTTTAGAGATTCATCACACTTCAAGTTTTCCATAAATCTTCATTCAGTCTTATGTGATTGACCTGTGTGAAAGTTTGCACTCTCCTACTCCTGAAGAAGAAATACCTGTAACTGTCCTAACTTCTGATTCTATTCGTATACTTGTTCATGAAGAATAATGGTGACAGTAGCTTAGGTCTTACCAAGTTTAAATATAGAGTATGCAAACTAAGCTTTTGGACTAAACACATATTGGGGGTTTGGCTTGTCAAATATTTCTGCAATCACCATTTTACATCTTTGACTCTTCCATGTCCTGCAATGTCTGAGCTAAGGAAGAAATAAGATTAGTTTTTCTAAATAAACGTATAGTTCCATACTACTATATCTGGAACAACAGTCAACAAAAATTAATGTACATATAATATAGGGACAAAATAATTTTCTTGCTGTAACGGAACTCTACAGTCAATAATCAATGTTGTTCTGTTAAAGATAGAAACTGAAGGACCTGAAATAAGAAAAAACAAAACAAACCAAAACCAAACCAAAACCAACCAATCAAAATGTAGGAGTTTCATACTTTTCAGTGGTTGTTTTTTTTTTCTCTTTGATCATATTAAAAAAATCGTATAAATACGTACACCTACACATACATAGATTTTTGTGCTAGAATAAGCTTGAGTAAACATTATAAAATAGGACTCTGATGCAAACTTTCAAGAGTAATCACTTAAAAAACCCCAAAACAATGCAGAAAGTATACATTAATTATTTTTAATTTTTAAGTACATATATACACTTAGATATATAAACACCTCTGTGCATATTTAAACTGCCTTTATACAAGAAAACTGATTTGCCGTTACAAATGCTAACATTTCCAGATGTCTGTTACAATTTCAGTATTATGTGTCAAAAGAAGTGCATTTGAAAGTGCTTATTTTCTGTTCCTAGTGTTGACCTCAGAATGAAATACAAGTTTGCATTCCATGCATCAATACCAGAAAAAGCTAAGAAACACCTCAAAAATATATAATATTTGGACATATTAAGACATTAAATCTTGTAAATTCATGAAATCTGTGTCTATGGCAGGCACTTGATTTGTGCATGGAGATGTTTGCAACTTCGGAAGTGCATGTTTAAACACATGTGTTTCTTTGTGACCAGATGCTTTGATGTAAATTGAATGCTGGATGTTCACTTGTTTCTGAATGAAGAAATTACAGAAAATCAGGAAGCAGTTATCTAAGAAGGCTACACAGAATGTGGCTGAGATGGAAATCAGAAAAGATATCAGTCTCAAGGACCTTGGCATATACAAAGAAGACATGCTGCTGTGGTTTTATGAAAAAAAAAAAACCAACCAAATTTTCTATGAGCAGTTGTGTTAACCTAGCAGTTGTCAGTTATAAAGCTGCAGATGTTTCAAAATCTGATTAGGGCTGACTGAGTCCTTTTGGTTTTAGGCCATTGATTTCAAGTGTGCTTAAAGATTTTCTAGAAAGCACAGTGTGCAAATCTGTATAAATAAAAGTGCCGGCAAATTGCCAAGGTATTACATACAATCTCATAATCCAGCAGGTGCTTGCTCTGGGAAAACAAAGTGCTTGATGTGTGTCTCATTTCTACTAGGCAGTGCCTGGTACAAAACATAAATACTGTGTAGTCGTCTTTTTTAGATGGAAGATTAAAACGTATCTACCTTGCATTTATCAGAAATTATTATTTTGACATTATACCAAGCAAAAACTCTGATTGGATGACCAGCTAGAGAATAGTAGTAAGTGGTTTTATGACATAAATATATATCTAAGGCTTCAAAAAAAAAGGAAAAAGCTATGGTTTCACTTAGTAATTAATTTAAATTTATTTTTTTTTCTTTAGCATCAGTGTCAAATTAAATTTTCTTACTAGGTGACACTGGCAAAATAGTAAGAATTTCCCAGTTACTTCTTTGGCAGGAAAGCTGTTTCCAGCTATCTTTTGTTAAAAGGGAAGTCTGGGAGAGGAAAAATGGATTATTTGGATCTAGAAAAGTAGTGAACATATAAAGAAAACAAAAAAGCTAGAACCATGATCCCAGGAAGAAAGTTAGTTTAGCATTCCTTATTAATACTTTAATCTGTAAAATATATTAAAGAAATTATAAACATGCTAGAAATAAAGGATATTGTTTCTATATTGCAATAGATATTAAAAATTAATTTCACAATGGCTCATAATCCCAAAAAACATTAGCATTTGATTGTTTTCTTTTCTATACAACCCTTTCTGTAGCCCTGTAGACTAATATATTCTAGATTCAGAGGGAATGTTATACTTACCTATTTAGATTTCTGGTAAAAAACAGATCATAATGCTGCTTACAGAAATGTATTCATTAAGCCCGTCAGCTTCTGTTTAAACTGATTGTGTATATATAGCCTCATTTTTTCAAATATCATCTACTGGGTTCACCAATCTACTTTCAGCAGTGGGAAGGATCACTGTTTTAAGAACCTATTCAAGCCTCACAGTTACAGGCAACTATATATGTTAGAAATTTCTTTCTCTTTCCAGATGATCTTCTTTGTCACTTGTAGCATAAATTTCTATCTGAAAAAAAAAAACCCAACCAAAACTGTATGCTACATTTAAAAAATTATATATATCATAATGCATTTTGGTTTACTTTTGTTACTTATAGACTCTGTTCTGATCACCTAATAATGCATTCTGACTTGTTCAGCCATTTTATTCTACTAGTACTGAAGAATCCCAAAGGAAGATAATCATCATTCAAGATTACATCCTCTTCTAACCAAGGGTTAAGTCTAATTTTGCAGTGCTAAAACATATTGAGCTGTTTAGAAGTAACAGGCAAAGAGTTTTGTGTTTAACTAATCAATGAAGCCATCTAGTCCTATCATCAGTAATAAACTGTTTGCCACATAACCTGGGTATAGAAAATATTTCCATTTATTTCCACTTACCTCATAGGTACCTTTCCGGGTGTTCACTGATGGACTATTTAATTCACTCATGGCTATGACTAGCAATAGAGGTGACTTAACTGCTGATGAGCAGTCAAAATATGCTACTATTTTGTTTTACTTGTTTTTTGTTTTACGTGCATTTTCATTGTTATGTTCAACTCTATTATACAGTGAGTACCTTATATCAATATTCAGAGGGGATTCACATTGATGGATAGAAAACCTTATTGCAAAAATCATATGTGGCTATATACAAATATATGGACATCTCTCTATACTCACACATATACTGTATATATATTTACACATATAAACTCAAAAGGATAACATGACAGAGAAATGTTCCACAGAGAAATTTAATTGAAAGAAATAGATGAAAATTCAGGAATAATCTATTCATAATTAAAATATATTTAATTTCTGGAAAAAAAAAAAAAAGTTTTGTATATAAAGCTTTTCTAGGTATTTTATGGTCTTCTCTTTTACAGTTAAAAATACATGTCTAAAATACATTCATTGTATCAAATATTGAATCACTCTGTATAACTACCTGAATGGTAGGTATTGGTTTCTTCTCCCAGGTAGTGGGGTAAGTGATAAGATGAGAGAAAATGGTCTCAAGTTGCACCAGGAGAGGTTTAGATTGGACATTTCCTAATTTTTTTACAGAAAGGGTTGTAAAGTACTGGAACAGGCTGCCCAGGGAAGTGGTTGAGTCACCATCCCTGGAAGTATTTAAAAGACATCTATTTAAAAGAACATGATTCAGTGGTAGACTTGACAGTGTTAGGTTTGCAGTTAGACTTGATGATCTTAAAGGTCTTTTCCAACCTAAATGATTTTATGATTCTATGAATAACCTCTAAATTTATGATGAACAAATTCGGAAGCTTCTAGTTTTAAAAGTGTATCGTATCAAGACACGGGACCAAATTTTGTACTACCCAGAGAACTTAAATGTTGATAGAAGTGATTTAAAATATTCATTTGTAAAATTAATATGTGCTGAGATGGTAATTTATGCATTACATTAATTCTTTTTTCTTCCCATATATTCTTATCAACTTACTGTTTGTTAGTTATATAGTTAAATGAATTGTGTTTTGTCTGTAGCAAATTTCTTTACCAGCTATTGAATTTAAGGTCAATAAAAAGTTTTTCAGGAACATTTTTAGTGAAAATCAGAAGTTCAAAACAATATCATGGACACAGTCAGATAAAGACAAGAGGAGACATGCAGTAGAATACAATAGCTTTTTGTTTACCTCCTGTTACTGGAGACTAACAACCTTGTAGATCTTCGTAGGGACATGTAACTTCTTCTTTAGCTTGTTCCAAGCAAAGTCAGTCATACTGACTTAAATTGTCAGTTAAGCTTGTTTGAGCTAATACAGTTGACTCTGACTTGGATTAGGGCAGTTTTACTCAATCCTTTCTGCTACTGGCTGAGAACAATCCTAAGGGGCACATAGGTATTAAAGACACCACTGAGAAATTCAGACGGTATTTCTAGCTGGCACTGTCATACCTGGAGATGATGTGTGTGCACAGTGACTATTTCAGAGAGCTCTCCTGGTTTCCTTGCCTTTGGAGGAAATTAAAATTGAGCCATACCTACACAGTCAGAGAGCACCCTTTATAAAACTGGTTAATACTTCTGTCTATGCTGGGAAAGCTTCACATTCTGATTTTCATAAACTGAGAAAAAAATTGGATTTATTTTTCTTGCTTTCCAATAGAATTGATTAATCATCATTCCTCCTTCCTTAATTGATATGAATCATCCAAATTACTTACTTTTGAGATGTTACAACATCTTGATGAAGCAGTCTGAATTTATCCTTAGATTAGTGGCAAAACCCTGAAATATGCTCCTTTATAAAAGGGAATTAGATTTTGGTCACATTGTAAAAGTTCATACTTTGATAAATACAGAAAAAAAAAAAAGCCTTAACTTCTGTATCTAGAGTGACAGAATGAAATCCACCTGAAATACAGAGACTTGCACAACATCTGCCCAGTTCTAACTTGTGAGATGACTTGTTATGCACTGAGAAAACAAAGAACAGATAATAGCCATGTGGAAGGTCTATTGGAAAGCAGTTATGAGGAAATCTGACCTATCTCTAACTTCTCTACATATCTCCACAGAGTAGAGATATCTCTGCAGGGTAGAGATATGCTCTGTAAAGAAACAGACAATCACAGATGATCTGTTAATAACTACATTCTTGTAGCATATTTGGGATGGAGGCCAGAAAGTAATAGCAATCCAGGTAATGAGTGCTAATTGGCTTAGATAGGGAGAAAATTGTAGAGGTTATCTAGGATGATTTGACAAGCAAGGTCATTATGCTAACCTCTCAAGTTAAAAGGCAATGAGTAGTGAAAACACTAATCTCTTGGGGGAACACATTTACAAACACCGAATGCTGCAGAGAAGGTTGAGCCTGCAGTAAAAATACTGCACATGACATCCAAGTGACCAACCAGGATTGACTGTCCTGTTACCCCTGCCAGGTCCATGGTGCTAGCCACAAACACACCAGAGGATCTGGGGCCTTGGTTGGGGTCTGTGTGTAGGGGAATAGGAATTGCTGTACAGTTGCTATACTCATCCCACTAAGTAAATAAATTTTACATTTTATGTTACTGAGGAGAGTGGTTCTGTTCTTGCAGCCACCCCAACCTTAATTCCCCTGTTAAAGTCTGTTTGGGTCAGCACTACACCAACAATCAATACTAATCAAGAACGCAGTTTGCTTCTCTGATATAGCTTCAAATCAGAGTTAAACAAGGGTGCTTTGTAACAGATGGTCTGTGTACACTGGTAATTAACTTTTTTTTAAAAGCACACTCTTATTACTAAGCTGAGGAAAAAGCAAAAAAAAAAAATTATGAGGACTAATACAGGTCAGAGTATTGATTATAATATACAGAGTCTATAACTCTTAAAGCTGTTGCATCAATTTTTTTCACAGATATAAATTTGTTATCTCTAAGATGTCCCTGCTGCCATTACAAATTGAAGTGTTCTTAATGTGGTAGCTAGTCTATACTTGATACTAATATACAAGGCTAGAATTTAAATTTAGATGTCAACAATCAATGTCAAACAATCAATCTATGTTTGCAAGACTTGTGGACCAATAGGAGAGGATTTAAAGATCAAATAATTTGGTTCTGATGATCTGACATCCATATTGTATGCTTTTCATGATTTTCTTTCATTACTTTTTTAGTCTTTAAACTAGTTATGGTCAAACCCATTGCCCTCTGGGCAAACCCATTCACATTAGAAGACCATTAGTCATGTTTTGAAAGCACATTTAGTTTATCCAAAATAAATTATTTGTATACTCTGAGAACGCTCCATTATATGAATCAAAACACAGTATGTTAATCAGGCAAT
Organism: Actenoides lindsayi; assembly: GCA_025331215.1. NCBI lineage: Eukaryota > Metazoa > Chordata > Aves > Coraciiformes > Alcedinidae > Actenoides > Actenoides lindsayi. The sequence goes on from WTSP01009015.1 coordinate 6,637, forward strand.
CAAAATGTATTTCAAAGGTGCAGTCTACATAAACTAAAACATTACTGTATGCCCTTCCATAGATACAACAACATTTAACAAACACCTATCCAGAACAATTAGCAAGTCGGCTCAGGGAGACATATAGCTGACTGTCCTAAGGGCTGTGATTCCGTACTGCACAGTTTTAGGGGGTGCAGATTCAGACTGATACCAGATCTGCCATATATCTGCTAATGTGCTGCAAAAGTTTCAGGTACTCTAGGGCGTTTGCAAATGACATTGATACCAATATTTAGGTAACAAAGCCAGAAACATACACTTGATCTCTAGGTCTCTAGGGAGAATTGAATTGCTTTACAGGCTGCAGTGACCATCCTGGGTGGTTTTCATTGACTACAGTAGCAGCATAGACAGCTGTCTATATGAGTACACTTAAACATAGGCACACGTGGAAATTTAAAGGTATATGTTTTATTCTGGAGGTGAATTGCCCCGCTGTCTTCATTGCACACAGTCACCTGCAATAGTGTGTTGCCACTTTCAACATAAACATAATTATACGATAAACTAAATTGTGTTTCATAACAAAATAGCTGATCCAAGAGATAGGGTGGGGTGATATGTCAGATTTCTGTTATTACGACTAGTCTTTCAGAGCACAAAAAAATATTTATTCTCCAGAGTACTCTGCCTGACTAAGAACACCACATGAATTAAAAGAGGTTTATAAAAAGAAGTTTATAGTGCTGTCACTCTAAGGTAATGCAGTAGTCTTACCAAATCACAGGGCTTTAAATAAGATATTAAGTGGAGAGGGGGGAAGGCTGTGCTCAGTATGCCATCAGAAATACTTTAAATCCTTAGATGACATAAGAGGTTCGTAGCACCCATGTTTGATTTCTGGGGGCATGGATGCAAACATAGTACATCAGTAATGGAATGAGATGTTGTGATCCTGAACTGATCTGTCATTGAAATTCACACACATTAAAAAACATTATAGACTGCATTTTGGTTGAAGTAGGACTCTATTTAAAAGTGCTGTATCCATTGAACAATTTGGAAATAGAAAGTTATGGAATACTACTGAGAGTCTCAAGAAGTCACGTAATATTAATCACTGTGAATCCTGGTGTGGACCATGTGTGGAATTACATGTGTATATAACATAAAAGATCTCCTCCTCTGGACGTTAATTTCTAATGATAGTCTTATAACTTATATAAGAAATTATAGGCAGAATAGTAAAAATAACACAATTTAGTGAGAACTAGAGAATATATTGCATTAGTAGAACAGATAAACTGCCCTTTTTACTTCAGCATTGATTATTTTATGTGGTTCTGTTAAAAAACCAACAGAGATGGAAGCTGTCAGTGATGGAAATAGCTTTTGAGAAATATTAAGTAGTTTTCCAACATTATTTTTGTAGTGAATATTAACATTTCTCATGCTCAGAAACTATTGTTTGACTGTGATCTTAATGCATACAGCTTAATAAAACCACAAAACTTATCTGTTATTGTCTTTAGGGAGAAGAACTGTATTTTTATTTTTCAGTTATTTCACAAAATGAAAGTGACATCTGCTCTAAAGCACTGTTGTATATCCATGCTACTCTGGAATTATCATTAAAGCAGGGTGAAAATAAAAGGCTTCTCTGATGACTACTAATAACACTCCATCTGTAGAGCAATGATCTGAAGCACATTCTTTCTACTCATCAAAAATATAGAAGACTAAAAATATTCATATACATACACTTCAATGGTATGCCTAGCTAATTAGTTACTGATGGAAACTATACTGGTTTTGTATTCAAGTCTCTAAAAAAGAAGGAAGTGGTCCTTTGCTTTGTGAGTTTTGTTTCACTCCATGTAATTTTTCGATGGCCTGCTGTTGCTAGTGTTTTTGTTACTATGAATAAAAGTAATCTTAGTTCTATTATAAACATTGACTTAATTTTAAAACTCAGCTAATCTGATATGGAGTTTTATTCTTTTTATTAAAATGATTGTTATATGCCTGCCTTAATATATATAGATGCAGTAAGAGGTAATGTACTACTTAAAAAGAACTTCAACTATTTCCATTAATCTTGAGTATAGCTTTGCAATTCTGGACATTAGTGGAACTATTCCATGACTAAACTACCTCAGGATTGGCAGAATTTCATTATAATGTTATAGGCCTGATTAACATGGTAGTAACAGACACTTAAAGATGTTGATAGTGTTATGTAGTTGGTTATTCTAAGACAGTAAAAACTGTGATTAGTTTTAATGCCTGATTTTCTATGGTGCTCAAGTGCTCATTGGTTTGTTTGAAGCAAGCACCAATGAATTAGTATTCACTGATAAATCTTTGATAATGAGCATGATTCTTATATCTCATCTTCCCACCAAATGTAATCCATATGTTCATGTATATATGAACTTCTGATAACAAAGCCACCTTTAAAATTTGTTCTTAACATAACAATTTGTTTAACTACTTATCTGGATATTTGATACATCCATTGATATCAGTGGAGGGGATTCTGAAATTTAAAAAAAAAAAAAAAAAAAAAAAAAGAAGAAGAAAGAAAGGTATTTGGGCCAGAATAGACATAATATGAAATGTATGTATCTATATCCTTCATCTCTATACCAAAGAACAAATCATAGAGAAGTTGGTGTTAGGCTGTGATTTTCTATCCCAATCACACTAATTTTCAAAGCAGCATAGTATGTTGATACATCTCAACTCTATTAATGGCAGCTAGTCATGGCTCAGGAGACAAAGGGCTATGTCTAGATAGAACACTAAAATGTAGCCAGCAATAACATACTAAGTATTTATTCCTTTACATGAAGATACTTTTACCTTCATTGCAATTTCTGAAATAAGAGAATTTTTGTAGGATTCTTTCAAAAGCATCCACCTATAGCCAAACAAATTTTGATACATTGACATCTTTTGGAGATTTCTGAACTGTGTAATATTTTTCTTCTGATCTTTGCATTTTACTTGCTTGATTTTTAACCACATGCCATGTAGTTTCCTTCTAAGATATCCTCAGAATTCTGTAAGAGATCATTTGGTATAAGGCTGTCTAAAGCACATAAATCATAGAAGAGAATCTGAGAAAATCTAAGGCTTGAGGGGTCCTCTTGAGGTCAATGAGTCCAGTCTCCTGCTCAAAAGAAGGATAACATAAAAATTGATCCAAGTTGTTTAGGGCACCCAAGTTATAATTTGCAGATCTGCACCTCAGACTTTGTGACCCTTAACTGCACTGATGCAGGGAGTCAGTTCCATGAGTAGGACTTTTCATTCATCTCTGTTGCAACCCGTGAGGTTCCATGGGCTCATTCCTCCAGCAAGCTGGGGTCCCTCGGGCAGCAAATGCTGCTTTTCAACTTATTAGATGTTCTTTCCACTTTGGTTGTTATCACTGGCAAGTTTACAGAGGGTGTATTTATTCTCTCCCATCTTCCAGGTCCCTTTGATCAGTGTTAAATAGTATCAACCCCAGTGTCAAATCCTGAGGATCACTAGCAGTTGCCAGTGAGGATTCAAACTAGAGCACACCACTTTCTGAGGTGATGTCAAGACAGTTTTCCGGACATCGTATAGTCTACTAATCTATTTCATGTCCCCTCAGTCTGGCTACAAGGATGCTGTGGGACACTCTTGGATTCCTTGTTAAAGCCAAAGTGAAAAATGTCATGTCATCTCCAGCAGGGATGGAACTGGTCACAGATGGCAATCAGCTTGGTTAGATGATCTATCTGTGGTAAGTGCAAACTCACAGTTGTCAGTTACTCTGACTATTTTGTGGCTGGAAATAGATGTAAATAATCTAGTACTGTGTACTCTTTAAATACAGGCTCCCTGGCTGAACAGGGAGCTTTTGCTGGGACTCAGAAAAAAAACCCAGGACAGTTTACCACCTTTGGAAGAAGGGTAAGGCAACTGAAGAAGAGTACAGGGATCTAGTTAGGTCATGAAGAGAGAACATCATAAATGCAAAAGTCCAGCTAGAACTCAATTTTGCCAGTGTTATAAGAGATCATATAATTATAGAATGGTTTGGGTTGGAAGGGACCTTAAAGATCACATAGTACCAAGTTCCCTGCCATATCAGGAACACCTCCCCCTAGATGAGGTTGCTCAGTGCCCCGTCCAACCCAATCTGAACACATCCAGTGATAGAGCATCCACAATTTCCCTGGGCAACCTGTTCCAATGTCTCACGACTCTCAGAGTTAAGAATTTCCTTCTTATTTCTAATCTAAATCTGCCCTCTTTCAGTTGCAAGCCATTACCCCTTGCCCTGTCGCTACAGGCCTTTATAAAACATCCCTCCCCAGCTTTCTTGTAGGCCCTCTTCAGGTGCTGGTAGGCCACAATAAGGTGTCCCAGAAGTCTTCTCTTCTCCAGGCTGAACAACCCCAACTCTCTCAATATGTCCTCATAGGATAGGTGTTCCAGCCCTCTCATAGTCTTTGTGGCCCTCCTCTGGACCTTCTCCATCAGTTCCATGTCCTTCTTGTGTTGGGGGCTCCAGAGATAGATGCAGTACTCCAGGTGAGGTCTCACAAGAGCAGAGCAGAGCAGCAGAATCACCTCCCTCAACCTGCTGGCCATGCTGCTTTTGATGCAGCCCAGGATACTGCTGGCTTTCTGGGATACATTTGCACATTGGTGGCTCACATTGAGCTTTTAATCAACCAGCATGCACAAATCTTTCTCTTCAGGACTGTTCTCAATGCATACTCTGCTCAGCCTGCACTTGTGCTTGAGATTACCTTGACCCAGGTGCAAAACCTTGCACTTGACCTTGTTGAACTTCTGGAAGCTGGAATGGGCCCACCTCTTAAGCCTGTCAAGGCCCCTTTGGATGGCATCCCTTTACTCTATTGTGTCGACCAAACCACACAGCTTGGTGTCATCTGCAAACTTGCTCAGGGTAGACTCAATTCCACTGTCCATGTTGCTGAAAAGATGTTAAAAACCACCAGTCCCAGTACCAATCCCTGAGAAACTTCAGTTGCTACTGGTCACCACTTGGAGTGTGATTTGTCATTGTGGCCCCTAAGTTCAGCTGCTTTCCAGACCCCAGGTTACACTTTAGTAGTGTTTGCCTTTCAATGTGTAATCTGAGAAAACATGCAGACTGAAGTATAAATCTTCATAGATGAACTTGCATTTGAACCACTAAATAATACTTTAAAGACTGTCGTAAGGCTGTTTGTATCTACTTTTTGCTACTCTATGTTTGCAAAACAGATCTGTATCCAAAGAATCATTCAGTGGGGTTTTCCTCAAACAAGTAGATCTTTGCATAGAATAACAGCAGCTCCAATATGCTGTCTCCCTGATTTTGACATAAAGAGGTACTTAAAACTCAGTAGACCCCAGCTCTAAATCTGTACTGATAACTAGTCTGCTCTCAGAAAATTAACATCAAATCCTTGGAAGCCCAAAATCTCCCATAACAGGCCAAAAGACTGTTTTTTTGGTCATAGTCCGTAAGAGAATTGTCTCTATTTCCATCCAAAAATGCAATCACTTTGCATCTATTTTTTCATATAGTATTAAGTCACTGTTTTGATTTGTGTATTTTTGTCAACAGTGTCTGTATTTTCTATTTTCCTTTCTTCTGGCTTTTAAAGTATTAATGCCTTTTGAAACTTTTCTTGAAAGTACCTGTATCAAATGGGGTTTTAAAGTTACTTTTTGTTAATTATTTAGGGCGTAATCCAATGTTACCAAACCAGGTGCTCTGAACCACCTTTGGGAAGCATATAGTTCACTTTATGAACTACAGAATTGTGTCATGTGAATGGTTCACTATCTCATTTTACTTAAATAGTCATCATTTTTATATGTCAGAAAAGTTCCACATGGTATCCACATTTAGTTTTGTGGCATTATCATAGAAAAACTTCAAAGATAAGCTACAAAAGACTGTCTTATCTCTATCAATCCTACAACAAAATATTTTTAAAAAGTCGGCAGAAATATTCAAAAGCTTCTTTCACATAGCAGTTTGACATAACCAAAGGTAACATGTAAAAAAAAAAAAAAAAAAAAAAGTATTGATTTTTATCTATTTGACTAAAATTGGCACCTGCCTATGCAAATGTAAACATCTTTACTCCTACCTGACTCAGCCAGTTTCGAAGGGTTCTTGAAATATAGCTAGCACAGTGAGAATTAACAGTGTCTAGAGCTATTTCTCACCAACTCACTAATGTAATATATATTTTATCCATTAGTTTCAATTATATTGGTCTTAAAGACAGTTTGAAAAACAGGTTTGGTTTTCTTCCTTGCCTGCCTATATAAGTAATAGGATTTAGCAGTAATAAAACACTGTAGAAATCCTGACAGGAAGAGATGGATATCAGACCTCATTTGCCAGATAGCTCATGATCCAGGACTGAGCCTTTTGTAGAAAAGGACACATAAAAATTAAAAAAAAAATACTGAAAGAAAAAAAAAAGAGTTTAAATTATGCTAAGATAAATGTATATTACTTTGAAGGGTCTCTAGAAAAAAAAATTCTAAAACAATATATTGTGTCCTGGCAGATAGACTTTTATGAGCCCTAACATACTAGACACTCACAAATAAATAGTTTTATATTTATTCACTGTATTTAGAGCACATGCTTTCTTTCTTGAAGTCCAGACTGTACAGGAAAACAAAATAAATGTAAATATATAATCTATCATCCTCTTTGTACAAATAAAGTTTTGTTATATGTTACATTAAAACCAACTTATTTTTGTTGTGTAATGTCTTCTTCAAAGTGCTTCAGGTTAACAGCTAAATAGTTAACTCCTCTGTGATGACCACTCTCCCCTGTTTTCCCATTTAAAACTTCATATTTTTACATTTTCTATACTAAAAAGAGTAAGTCAATGTTTCATTTACAGCATACTATCCTATATGAATTTATATATATGGAAGATTTCTTTAAGAAGATCAGGTTAGCTGAAGGCAGTAGATATTTATTACCTTTATCTTGATATCCCTCTAGGTACATCCCCATGGTACTGAAATAATAGCAGCATATTCAACAGTTCTTCTATATTGCAAAATCTTAAAGCCCAATATATGTTAGAGAAAAATGATATTCCTGCAATTATATATAACAAAGTGTTTTTCTGTATAGAATTCAGCTCCAACCCATTCACATGTGCATAAAAGTTTGTAGTAAAAAAACCCAGTAAACCTACACTGACTTTAAACATAAATGCTTCAAATTTTTCACAATGTATTTTTAGAGCAAGTTTGGTATTTTTAAATTATCGTTGTAAATTTTAAGACTTCTAAAGAAATATTCAATCTTCATATTTAATGATTATGTGAAGAAGGTACAAAACCGTGATAATTCATAAAACCTTTTTAAAAATCCAAAATCATTATGTTATCATGTATATTTCAAATTCTTCCTATGTTTTTTTAAAAAATAAAGCACATTTACTGTAATTCACAGAATGACAGAATCACAGAATAGCTGAGTTTGGAAGGAACCTCTGGAGGTCTTCTGGCCCAAATCCTCTGCTCAGACTGTCTCATCTACAGCACGTTTCCCAGGACCATGTCCAGACAGCTTTTGAATATTGGTCCCCTCATCTACCAAGTCAGTCAATCCATTAAAGAAGTTCATCAAGTCAGTCAAGCATGACTTGCCCTTGGTGAATTCACGCTGACTACTACCAAATGACTTTCATTCAATTTCAAACCTAGAAATGGTTTCTAAGTCTAGTTGCAAAATCATTTGCCTGGAGATTCAGCTGGGGCTGACTGACCTGTAATACCCCGAGGCCTCTTTCCTTCCCTTCTAGAAGTCAGTCATGATAGAAAATAGGAATGACCCTACCTCTGGCCCACACTGCAATGTTCCTCTCAGTTTAGATTTCTTTGCTGCCCTAGTTTGTCTTTGGCTGCCCAATATCAGCCTCACTACAACAGCAGCTCTAGTCTTTCTCTTTTGCTCAGCCCTAACTCTAATTTTAAACATGCAAATCAGTTGCATCTCTTTGAAATACTTATTTAGGTTAAAAAAAAATAATAATCTATACAATGCATTATTACCGAAAGTAGTTATCAGCTTTCTGCTTGGACTGAATTGGCTTTAATTCTTTATATCACAAAGAAGAAGAATCCCACAATCCTTCTAGTGTGGTCTGGCATGGTGACAGCAATGAAAAATTACGCCAAATTAGCTGTTCACATCAACTAATAATTCTTCATAAAACCTCTGGTATTTCATATTTATTTCAAACTTAATGTAATTTCTCATTTACAGCACTTATAAATGATCAGATTTTGGGATAAGTTATTTCTCCTGACATATTTTATTTCCTTATCTTCAAGCAACGTATAACTAAGCCATTTTTGTTTATACAGCTCAATTGAAAATCTACGGCATTATCACCATATTGGATTTTTTTCATAGAGTAGTAAAATATAATTCATTATGAATATACTCAGGCACATATAACCAAGAAAAGGTGGTATCAGCTAATGTGATTTTATGCCCATAAACAAGAATATGTATACACACATGCAACATATTTCTAGAGACACACATGTACAATGTATTAGTGTAACAGATTTGAAAGAACCAAACAAAGAAAGAGAAATTCATACTATTGTCCTTCATTTTGTTGGTTTTGGGATTTTTTATAGTTATATTTTTCAAGACTGCTCTAGTTACAGAAAATATAAACAGAACACCCTACTAACTAGTCCAGAACAGTTGTACATATAAGCAAGGTCATCTAATTGCAGTAATTCTGTTACACTGAAAAACAATCTTGTGAAAAGAAGGGTTCTCTACCTTCTTTTAGCTTTAACTTCATTAGAATATTACTTGTTCTGTGTGAGATTAATATCAGCGATTTAGAGAGTCACACAATCAGATGGCTATTTTAGAAGAGGAGTTGTGTACATATAGGGGAAATCACCACGTAAATTAATTTTTCTCTTGAAGTCAGAATTCTATGGGGCTTTGGTGCTTTTAGTCTGAGTTGTCTCTGAGAAAGGGCTGTGAAGTCACTCTAAGAAATCTAGGTGAATATGATTGTACTATTCTTAGTAACTTTACCACAAGAACCAAATTGTTTGATTGAAGACAGCTGGTGAGGTGACTCACTTCAGGACATTCAACACCTGTTCTCCAAAATTGATCTTCCTTTCTGTCCTGGTTTTGGCTGGAACAGAGTTAATTTTCTTCCTAGTAGCTGGTATAGTGCTGTATTTCGGACTTTGTATAAAAATAATGTTGATAACACATTGATGTTTTAGTTGTTGATAAGTAGTGCTTGCCCAAAGTCATGGACTTTTCAGTTTCCAATACTCTGCCAGTAAACAGGTGCACAAGAAGTGGGGAGGCAGCGTGACCAGGACAGATGATCTGAACTAGCCAAAGGGATATTCCATACAATAGATCATCATGCTTAGTATATATATGGGGAAGAATTGGCTGTGAGGGGTCAATTACTGTTCTGGGACTGGCTCTGTATCAGTCAACAAGTAGTGAGCAATTACATTGTGCATCACTTGTCTTCCTTTGGTTTTATTTAACTCTCTTTTTATCTTTATTTTCATTATTATTATTATCATTATTTCAGTCATTATGCTGTTCTTATGTAAACCCACCAGTTTTAATTTTTTTTTTTTCATTCTGATTCATCTCCTTATCCCACTGTGGGTGGGGAGGAGTAAGCAAAGGTCTATGCGGTGCTTAGTTGATGTTTGGAGTTAAAACATGACGCCTTCTAATATTCCAAAATGTCTCAGTTGCAAATAGTGCTGAACCAAGGAGCTGCAGAAAAACTTGAGGGATGGCCAGATGAGCACAAAGACAACTTTCAACCAGCTCAGGATTTTAGAATCTGAGAGAAGTACAGATTGGGCAGAATCTTTTTCTCTATGCATTTCTGTACTTTGCCAAAGTTTTGTCAGAGCTTAGAAAAGACTGTTGTAATGTGAGATCAGTCAGACATAAACCAGATTTTGCAGAAACATCTGCAAGTAATGGAACTGCAGTTGAGGTTATATGTATCATTCCATATGTTCCTGGTGTTTGGCCAGGTAGACACCTCAGCATGAGCTGTGTGAAAGGTTGTTCTCTTGGATGTTCTCCAGAATGCATTGTCATCCAGAGTCAGTTGGCTGAGAATTTAAATCTTACAGATCAGAAGTATGTTGTATCTGAAGCATTTTATGCACATTCTAAATGGCTCTATTTCTTTGCATCATGTCACAGTCTACAGATGGGGCTAGAATAAAACAGAAGAGGGAAGACCCAGCTGAGAGAGTTGGGTCTGTTCAGCCTGGAGAAGAGAAGGCTCAGGGAGGATCTTACCAATGTCTACAAATGCCTGAAGGGTGGGTGTGTAAAGGACAGAGCCAGGCTCTGAAAAGTGGTGAGTGACAGGACCAGAGGCAGTGGACACAAGGTGTACGCAGAAGGTGTCATATGAATATCAGGAAAAACGATGAGGGTGACTGATCACTGGCACAGGTTGCCCAGATTGGTTGTAAAGTCTCCATCCATGGAGATATTCCAAACATATATAGACACATTTCTGGCAACCAGCTTTAAGTGACACAGCTTGAGCATTGGACAAAATGACATCCAGAGGTCCCTTCCAATTTTCACCATTCTGTGATTATGTGAAAGCATTATAGAGAAGGAGCTGGTGTTCTATACAGTGAAAAAAAAATGATTTCTGCCTAAAAATAATACAATTATTTTATCTATTGCAACAGCAATAAAATAAAAACCAAATCAAAACAGTGTACTTAATGAAAACCAAGTTACAGATAAAATAGAATTATCACAATTTCAAATTTAACCCGGGGAAGTAAATGCACTGTAAGAAGATGAATCTTGTCCTTTGTGGACTCCATATTTTGAAATGCTATTACTCAGAACCTTAATCAACATGAATCCATGCAATCCTGAAATACAGAAAATAATTTATAATTTTTAGAGGTTTTCTTTATATATATGATATTTATATAAGAAAAAGAGATTCAAACCAATAAAGCACTGATGTGACTCACATTTGTCATGAAGATATGAAAAGTTGAATATCAGTTTAAAGGTTGAAGTTGAAAAGAATTCAACCAAGATTAGCACTGTGGAGTATAAAGTTTCACTTGAAATCTATGATAGTGCCAAACAGTTGTTGAAATTGGTTTCTTAATGAAAAGAATGTTATCCATCCAACCATAGATTAGAAGCTGGAAAATAAAGACTAAAAACCAGAAGGTACATCTCTTAATTCAGTGAACCTCTCTATAAACTGATCATCAATAGAATGAAAATGTAGAGGCTATAATTCAAATGCTTAGTCTTATCTTTATCTAGAGACATACAGTGGTGGTATTAAAGGCAATAACACAATGATCAGGGGTTTTTTTCAATAATTTAAGATATAAAAAAAATCAGTACAAGATGTTTGCTTTGTATGCACACCAGAAATTCTAGAAAAACTATTGTAAATCTTTTATAAAGAGCCACACAATAAGATCAGGACATTGTAAAAAACAGTATGTACTTAAAGTGTACTCTTTTCAGGTACACTTATTGCATATTGCAGACATGACTAGGAACAAAAAAGACCATGGGTAGACTATCATAAGTATAAAGTGTCATACTTCTGTTGTTTTTTTATGAAGTGAAAAGATTTATACCAAAAATGGTCTATCTCTTGTGGGCTTTATGCCCACAGTATCTTGAAGATTTTTTCTTTCTTTGGCTTTGTCTTCCCATTTGGTTCTTTTTGTTTCACTTACAGTAAGAAGAAGGAAAATAGAGACTGCCTATAACAAAATTATTGATGTTAAATAATTTGGCATTGATACCCACATAGATTGCTAGCTCTCTGATGAAAACTGCAGGTCCTTCAGGGAAATACTGTAAAGTTAAAACAATCTTCATGAGGCTTAATGCACAAGTAGTAATCTCAGAGAATGACTCTTGCACATATCACTAGGTCTAAAATAAGGGTTTAATCTCACCAGAGAATAATTTAGGACAATGATCTCAGTAAATAACAAGTTGAGAATATCTATTACATAACAATTACTGAGATATTATGGAAAGTCTGAAAAACATTTAATAATAACTAAACTTCAAAAATGAAGCATCTCCAAAAGATGTAGCAGTTATGAGCTATCTATTTCATAAAGGTTAAGTAAGGGGGTTTAATACTACACTTAAAAAAATAAACAAATATCTGAATTCTGCTCGTAGGAAAGAAAAAAACCCCATCAGGTAAGAGCCATGGTAACTGAGATGACAGGTTAGCTGTTAACCACTGTTTTATTTCTGTATGTAAAATAACCCTGATTGTAAAGATTAATTTATTTTAAACTTCTTACACTCTACATGAATAAATTTGTATCTGAAGATTAAACTGTCAAACAGGAAACTTTTTATAGTCACATTTACTATGTAAGGCTTGACTATGACCTGCTAAGTGAATGGAAAAGTAGACACTGACTTGTATAGAAGCAGGATTAAACTGTAGTACCTAAGGCACTATGTACCATTTCTGTGGGAATAACTCAAGTCACAGAGTATTATAGCAGGGGGGAACCAAATTCTTCACTGAGCTGTGCTGTAGGCCTGCCTGATTCATTTAAGTGTAGCATAACTCCAGCCTTTATAATATATGTTCCCCAAGTAAAGTAGGGCATTGGCTCAGAGTGAAGCTAAAATGTTTATCATGCAAGTTGTAAACAACAAGCAACAAGAAGAAAAATAATGGAACAAAAAAGCACACATCTCCACACTCCAGAGCACTCCAGTCTTGATACAAAAATTTAGTTTAAGCAGAAAAATCACTCACTTTAAACAATGGAGACGATCCAATAGAAACAGCACATATTAATACTGTCAGTGTGACAGATGGTTGTGCAGTACATAATAAAGTAAAAGACATTTTGACGAGAAAGAAGATGTATCTGATAATTTACAAATCAGAATTCTGGCAGTGCAGCAAAGGAAAGATAACTGAGTGCACGTTATGCTGGTGCATCCTTAATGCCTCACATTTCAAGGCAATAAAGGAATGAAGGTTAATACAAGTACTTGGAGAACTGAAAGGGAAAAAAGCGTATGTTTATCTGAAACTAACAATCACACACTACAGCAGCTTTTGGTTTGACAAAATAATACTACATTTCTAAATAGGTCTATATTAACTGTATGGGGGTATATGTACACATGTTGTACACATATGTACAGGTATGTTAATGAATAACCTAATATAAAACAATCATCTTTAGAGTTGACTTATACTGACAAGTCAAATGTTTCAATTTAGCCACAAGTAAATTAAAACCATGCTTAATTACAAAAATCACTGCATCTAACACTGTTGTTTAAAACATATGTTTAGTTGCTCAAAATTTTTAATGAGAGTATTTCCTCTAAAGATATCTATTCCCCAAAAATATCAAATAAACTTAAATTGTAAGATAGCTAGAAAGCAATAAAGTTGTATAGTGTGTATCCAGAACACGAAGACATAAATAATCTTGATAGATAAATAATTGAATTATATAAATTGCATCAGGATGATGACTAAAATGTTCAGTATTGTATTCAATTTTTAACAGCAATATTCAAAAGTAAATTTGCGAAATGTTCACCAAGATCTCAGAAAGAAATGATAACATCCTCAGCTGAATGCCTTTTCACACACCAGCATGACTTTCTTAATCTGTGGAGTTTTCAGACAAAGGCATGTGCAGAATCAACACCTCCTTTCCTAGTCTAGCTGTTTTTAAGTGTGATAATTTGTTTTCTTTTGTTCTTGTGACAAGGTGCACAAAAATTTTGTGTTTCTTAGTAGATGATGAATTTGCATGTCTTACATCTTTCTTTACTTCTGTCTTCTTACTTCTAACTATTGGCTGTTTATTTTTATTTTACTAGATTTCCATCACATAAGGATAAAATATCCTTATGAACTAGACTTAAAAAAAGGGGAACTTTTATTTGCAAGCTTTTGGGCACACCACTGTCTGCAGCAGTAGTTACAAACCTCACCTTGGGCTAGAATAAACCTGGTTTAGAAGGACACTTAGTGACTCACAAAGTATCTGTTCAGATGGACATAACATTCATAGTGAATATGGTGTTTAATAGATTTCAGTTAACAGGCTATATCAAGTTTGAAGCTTATCATTTCATTGTGTTTATACAGACTTTACAAACTGAACTAAGATGAATCCAGAAAGACTGGTATTTCTCTAGTGCTGAATTTCAGGGTTTATTGTTTCAAAATATGCATTAGCCAGTGAGCTTTAGAAAGAAAAAAATATAAATGTTGTGTTGTCTTGCTTTTTCACTGAAGTTAGCCTCAAATGGATAACTCGGCACAAAAATGTTCATCCCCAAACTTTGGAATATGATCATCAACTGAAGATGGTGTATCATGGGACATACCAACAGTCTTGGTAAGTAGGAGTCTCACTTGTAAATTGATGGTTTTCTTAAATACTTCCATTATTTCTTATACATGTCTTATCAGAAAAGTCATAGCATATTTTTCTGCTTTTTTTTTGTTTTGACCTGTACCATTTCATATGTATTTCCAAACATATTTATTATATAGTTAAATTTAATTATTTGGTGTTACTAAATGTAACCTGATCTGCATTCCATTCTTCTTCCACTAGCAGATTAAGAGAAAAAATCTGTGACGTATATCCTAAAGGTATAAATTTGTACTAAAGTTTAGTACATATAACTGAATTCTACTTAACAGAATTCTTTTCAGAATAATCACTGAGACTCGGGAGAAACTGGTAATAATGATTAACATACTCTTAGTATTTCTGCCAATATCTATATAGTTTTGTCATAGAGGTCCACAGGTATCTCATTATAAACATCTGCCATGGACATGCATGATGAAAAACATCACATCAATGGATTTGGCTTTTATCCTGACAAAAGAGGACAAAATGGATCAGGGAAGTTCAATGAAGCTTCTGAATTTTTTTTTTTTTTTTTTTAAATTGTGTGAGTATACATACATGTATTAAACAATAATAAATAACTGCTGGCAGCACTCATCCAACACTAATACAGTGAAATAAAATGTGTAACCTTCTCAGAAAGACAGAAACAGCTGTTACTGAGTTTCTGAATGCTGTGTACAGCTCTCAGGAAGATTTATGTTGACATTTGAGACTGCAAATTTCCATTAGGGTCGGACATAGGGACACAACTCTCATTTACTCTCCATAAAAATGTATGAGTCCTGCTAAAGGCATTTCATGTATCATAAGGATATGTGATAATGATGTTCTGAGACTTACTGCTCACTTGACCACTTTATGATTACAAACTAATGGCAATTGTTAGACAATAAACTCATGGTTACATTTAAGGAACTTAGAAGCTGAGCATTGTGAAGTGTTGCTCTATCAAGCTTTATGCAAAGGTGAGAAACAGTGTACCTCTTCTCCTTGCAAAATATTCAAGTCAGGATTTCAAGAAATGTGTACTTGAAGCTCAATAATGTACACCAAGTTAAGAAGTTCTTACATTGCTAGAACCAAGGTCTTTCAAAGTTTGACACACCTATCCAGGTCGTGTAACACACTGCATAATTATTAACGATCAGTTATTTATGCACATACAGACATCTTCTCACCCAAGTAAGTCTCTAAAATGGCAAAAGCAGCATATATATTACAAATTTTAATCTATATTTTTATCTTAAAAATACCTTGTGATAGTACAATCACAATCTGCTTCCTGACTCCTGTCTATAAATACAGTTTTCTTCCTACTTTGAATTGTCAAAATGTTTATAAAGATATTAAAAATAATAAAAGCCAAAACTTTTATTTATAAAATAATAACCAAAATACTAAGTATGTTATCTTTATACTCTTATTCCAACTGTAACATAAGGAAAGTACCTGGGGGTGCTGGTAGTCAGCCGGCTGAACATGTGCCAGCAGTGTGCCCAGGTGGCTAAGAAGGTCAACAGGATCCTGGCTTGTATAAAGAATAGTGTGGCCAGAAGGAGAAGGGAAGTTATTGTGCCCTTGTATTCAGCCCTTGTGAGGCCTCATCTTGAGTACTGTGTTCAGTTCTGGGCCCCTCATTATAGGAAAGACATTGAGGTGCT
>WTSP01009015.1:46022-80578 GCA_025331215.1 Actenoides lindsayi
ACAACCAATGAGTAACGGGCAAGTGTGCCCATTGATAAGATGACTGTATAAAAGCATCCTTCTGATCTCTAATAAACTAGAATCGCCTGATCGCTCACATTGAGTGCCGCTTTTCTCCCGCCGTCTCCGACAGTTGCTAAGCAGTGGAACAGGCTGTCCAGGGAGATGGTGGAGTCATCATCCCTTGAAATATTTAGAAGACATGTAGATGTGGCACTTAGAAACATGGTTTAGTGATAGACTTGGCAGTGCCAAGTTAACAGTTGGACTCAATAATCTCAAAGGTCTTTTCCAACCTATAAGATTCTATGATTCTATGATGCTGGCTAAATGTCTATCTTACTTTTTCAAGGTGGACCCCACCATAACAGCAATCAATGCATCTGTCAGCTTCACATGTAATTATTACAATTTGCGAAGGACAATTTTTATAGAGACATGCAAAGCCCTATTAATTACATATCTGGCTGCACTCATGTTACATACTGTTTCTTCAAGACAACCATATTTTGTTTGATTTGTAATCTATAATAGTTTACAGTTTAAATACACATCTGTCACTTATCAAATCCTAAACCGCTTAAATTGTTCAAAATCATACAGATCAACTTCTTTTGCATACCATGACAGAATTAAATAGCAGCTTCTTTGGATACAGTTGCCTAGGTTGCCCTACAAGACTGCATCCTCAGGCTCTCACCACAAGAAGTACCTGCTTCATACTACCAATACATTTTTTACCTTATACAGGCTCTAAGATAAAACATCCTACTTCATTCAGTTTTATCTTTTGTGCACTCTGCATGCCAGAGCTATGGAATAATACGTTTTTCAGACTCTATTTTTCTGCTCAGAAAGCATTTCCACTCTTGAAGTGTTTTAATCCCTTTCCTTGATCTTTACAAAGGACCTAGCTACTTATGAGGACTGGTGCTCCAGTGGGACACCTTGCTCACACAGATCAAGTAAATTAAAATAGAAGCAAACTGGAAACAAGATATTTTAACATCTAAACTTTGCTTCCTTATCAGTACAATATAAAAACATGAATGTACTGATCTTAGTTTACTTTTACCAGCATTTTTACCATTTTTTATCGTTCCTAAGCAGCCCAAGCATAAAATTGGAGGACAACTTTGGTTTTTAATTACATGTTCTACATGCAGCCTAACTGTGGCATGAAAAGCATTAAGTAAATACATAAAATAAAATAATGCAAACGATTTCAAGAGTAATTTGATTTTACTGAGAGAAAGAAAAGGGAAGATTAATTGTTAGAAGACAACAAAAAGCTTTTCTGAGTGAGAAATGGCATGTGAATAGCCTCAAGGAAGAAAAAACTAAATAAAGTTACTTAGAGGATTTAAGGAAGTCTTTTCATTGATACTTGAGTTCAGCTTAATATGATACCTCCATCATAATCCTAGTCCTTTATCATTATGAATGTCAGAAGCCAGACTGAATTATACAGATTTCATGTTTTTTCCAGCATAATTTCTACCACTTGACTGGTAGTGGCATAGTTTAAAGATTTTGACAAGATGTTCCAAGGATATTAGATGATATATACAATGTGCTACTATGACTGCTTTTAACAACATTATTTGCCCCTTTAACTTAGTATTCAAGTAGTTATTAGTTTATACTCTTTTAAAAATGCCAATGAATGCTTGGTTAAATATGAGTCAAAGGTTCTTCAACCTTTTCTTGCATACATGTCGCATTCTAAAGAGCAGTATCCAGCCTTTCACTACTTATCATTGAATTCATTACAATCAGTTCATAGTCACAAACAAGAATATGTGGTAGATATCATCATAAACATTTAAAAATAATTGCACTTTATTTGGAGGAAATCTAAAACAACTTTTTTCTATTTCAGAATTCTTTCTTACTAAGATCTCATGAGGTAAAAGAAAAAACTTGACATTCTGTTAATCAGGTATTCTGTTGATCAAATATTCACTCTTACCTGTCCTTGGAATTCAAAACCCAAGCCTATATAATTGTCTTGTGAGTATAAACTAATCTCTGAGATGTGATGCCAAAAAAAGCTTCAGTGCTGAACCAAATATAGTCAAATGTAGTCAAACGTAATCCAAAAAGTAGATTTAAAAAGCATGAGTCTCCCCTTATGAATCAAAGGATAAGATCAAACTTAATTGTGATCCTACATATTTCTAAGATGAAAAATGTTACATTATGCCATTAAATAAATTCAAATTTGATTAAAAAGATTACTTTGCGCAGATGATGAATGACAGAATGACATCAAAAATTACATTGATTTTCTCTAACAAAAATATTACAAAACCCAAATGTGCTAAACTGTGCAGAAAAAATTACAGTGAAGATATAATAGTCAACAACTTAATCTAAGGTAAGGTCTGTCATAAGATTGTTGACATAGTTTTCACCTGATCACATTGAAAGTACTGCACAGATAATCCTTCTCAAGATATTATGACTTCTGAACCTAGTCAACAGGAAGTACCTGAAATGCACATTTGAAAAAGGCTCTATTCGCTCATGAGTGGAATTTTAAAAATTATTATTATTATTGTTACTATTTTCACTTTTTCAAATCTCAAGCCAATCATCTGTCCCAAAACATGCAAAATTGATGGTGAACGAACTGTGGATTAAATATAGTGAAAAAAAAAAAAAATCTGAGTATTTTATGTGGAATAGTTTCTTTTCCTCAAAATACCAGGAAAATACTGTGAAAAGGCTTCAGAATTCCTATTACATACTCATTATATTAACCATATGTACGTTGGGTTGAATTGTGTTCTAAAAGACCCCCTGAGCCCAATTATATGTTTATTATTAATTTGCTAATTTATATAGTGTTTGCTGTTGTGACAGCCAGTTCCTTTATTTAAGAAAGTTAAAATACAAAAGAAGGTAGGCAGGCATTCTTTCAGATGGTGATCTGTTTCCTGAAGCCCTGATTCAGTGGCAGCCTGCCAAGGACAGAAGTAAATTACAACTCCCAGAACCTATCTTCTTTTCAAAGAGTTCTTTTAATTTTAAACCAAGGGTTTGAATACAGAAAGATATTTCACACAATTTAGGCTATCCTAAAGGGTATTTTTTGTATTCATTTCAGGAGGAAGCCTGTAGTATTGTTCATGTAATTGTTTCCCACATAATTCAAGAAAAGTTGAACCAGTCACTATACTACTCCGTAAAATATCACATACATCAAATCTGAAATTAGCAGTGCTGCCCACAATTAAGGTAGTCTGACAATTGCCCATTACTGGACATTTTTTGTTACTTCCTATTTCCAGTTTTACAAGGCACAATAACACAAACTGAAAAAAAAAAGGGTTTACCTGGATCCCCTCAGAAGAAAATATTTATATCAAGTATGGCATTTCTTTTTTGCAGGATCACAATCATATTTCACATCAACTTACTTTACTGTAGTCTTACATCTCTCATGAAAACCTTTGTCACCTTGACAACACTAAAAATTCTGATACTGTTTGCAGTTTTCCTGACTCTGATACCATGAACAGTTCCTCCTGATGGCCACTGCTCAGGAGCAAGTGAAAGGCAGTTATTCTCACATTTGGATAAGTTCTCAAGCAGAATACAGGAGAAAGATAAGTAATTTCATTTAATGCCATCCAGAGGCACCCTGTCAGTCTTGAGAAGTGGACTTATGTGAAACTCATTATACAAGGCCAAGTGCAAGGTCCTGCAGGTGGGTTGGAACAACCCCCAGTATGCAAACAGACTTCAGCCTTCCATAAGAACACTTGGGGATATTGATAGACGAAAAATATGACATGACCTGTCAATGTGCACTCACAGCCTAAAAAGCCAATTGTATCCTGGGCTACATCAAAAGAAGTATGGTCAGAAGGTTGAGGAAGGTGATTCTACCCCTCTGCTCCAACTTGGTGAGACCCACCGTGGAGTATTGTGTTCATCTTTGGGGATGAATCAGGAAAGATATGGACCTGTTTGATTAGGTCCAGAGGACAGTCACAAAAATGGTCAGAGGGGCTGAAACACCTTTCCTATGAGGCAAATCTGAGAGAGTTGGGGATGTTCAGCCTAGAGAAGAGAAGGGTCCAGAAACACAGCAGCCTTTCAATTATATAAATGAGGCTTATAAGAAAGATAAAGACTTTTTACCAGGGCCTATAGTGACAGGACAAGGGGCAATGTTTTTAAACTGAAAGAGGGTAGATTTAGATTGGATATAAGGAAGATAAAATTTTTTATGATGAGGGTGGTGAGACATTGAAACATGTTGCTCAGTGAAACTGTTGATGCCCCATCATTGGAAGTGTTCAAGTTCAGGTTTGACAGGGCTTTGAGCAACCTAATCCAGTGAAAGATGTCCCTGTCCCATTTCACAGGGTTTAGCTAGATGACTTTTAATGGTTCCTTCCAAACTCAAAACGTACTGTGATTCTATGATCACGATTATTCTATCTCATTTTACCTGTGGAGATTTTATCTGTTAATGTGTTTGTGTGCCTCAGGAATGACTGTAACTTCACCATTTATTTGTAGGCTAGAAATTAATCAGAAATTATGATCCTCTCAGATTCTGGAAAACAATGCCAGTGATTAATGCAATTATTTTCCTAAACTACAACAACAGTAATTCTTGAGTGTCCATGGGCCATTTGCCTTGCTAATTCTATTAAATACTAATGAAATTCTGTAACTATTAAGGGAAAGACAGAGAGGATTAACAGGTGAAAATTGAGCCACAGATTGGAAGTATTTATTTTTTAATCTACTTCATTTTTATAGCCAGATTATGTTAGAAGTTTCCACATATAATTCTGAAAAGCACTGGAAGATGTTAAACAGTGGTTAATTACAGAAAACAATGATTTTGAGAACTAGATTGAGTGCCAAATCTAAAGAAGTTTACATGTTGCATGTAACTAAAGCAGTTATATGACCATTATTCATACTAACCTGCAATGAAAAGTTCTTCCAGGTCCATCAACACACACACCTCCATTGTAACAGAGAACTGAATTCAGTGTAGGCTGAGTGCAAACATCGACATCAACTTCACAAAGTCTGCCAGTGTACCCAATCAGACAAGCACAAAAAAATGCATTGACTGCATCTTGACAAGAACCTCCGTTAATGCAGGGAGCAGATTCACATTCCTGAGGAGAGAAATAATAATGCACTGACTACCCAGCTTTAAAACACATTACTTATTAATTTATTTCAACAACAATTACAAGACACAGAACCTAGAGATGAGAAGACTGTTGGACATTTTTTTTATTGTCTGATAAACAAATTCAGGGTGATTTTTCTTTTTATATAGAAATTCTTGGATTGCAATTCACACTCACTCTTGAAAGTATGTGTGTTCCTACTAATTAATCTTGGAGAAATGCAAATACATTTTTATGAAGCAGTGTTACTTCCCACTCATTTCCTTTATTAAAATCTTAAAACATATTTTCAAGCCATAGATTATTAAATTATTCCTTCTAAGTTTTTAAAGTAGGACCCATTGCAGTGAAAAAAAACCATATTAGTAAGAGAGTTCTGGACAGAATAAAAAATTACTTATATTAACCAATGCACACAAGTCCTTCATAGGTATTTCCTGACAAATGTGTTCTTATTAACAATTAATGCACAACAATGCAAATAGAAACATGTAGAAATATTTGTGTTCACATAATAACAATTCAAAGTTAATGTGGAAGTCATCAAATTCAAACCTTGCAAAATAGCAACAAATTAATTTTCTCCAGAAATGCAGGACAGTTTAGGCAGTGCAATTGCCAATCCAAAAATTGTAGGTTTGCCCTTGAGCACAGAAACCTAGTTTTTTCCTTTATCCCAAGGGAGTTTTATTTTGCTGCTGACACCCAAATAGTCTAGCTAAATCCAGTATTTTAAATTTATTTTCACACTCCTGTAACTTTAGAGGGTTTAATTCTTTAAGGATATCCAAGGGCACTCAAATTTCCTGCAGATACTACAGTTGCTCTGACAGAATGTAAATTCAGATATCCATGGAGAATTGTGAGAAAACAACTTATTCTCCTATAAGTTTCCCAGCCGTGTTTATACAGGATGATTTATTAGTGAGCATTACATAAACTAATCAAATTATACGTCCCATAGGGATACAGAGATAGTTCTATAAACTGCAAAAAATCCCATGTCTAAGTTCTAGAAGTAGTGTTTGCCTATATTAATTACATTTGTTATTGGCAAACTTAAGTCTTCTTTGTTTTGTTTATAAAAATATCTCAATTCACAGTTCTAAATTTCTGGGGTTTTTGTCTATTCCAGTAGCTTTGCCTGTCTAGTCTTCTTAATTTGTATTCACTTGTATCCATCTCAGCTATTTCTGTTTTTACAACTTTCTTCATTAGCAGAGTAAATTAAAAATCTATCAATTGGTCAAACTTTTACTTAATTATAATTCAAAAGTTAAAAATAATAAAAAAAAAAATCAGCAAAATAACTAAGGATAAGTTCAAAGCTCAGACAAATGTTCACAGCTTTGGCTCAAGATGTTCTCATAGTCATACCAAGCTGCAACTTAATGTGAAACCTTTTAATTTCCTTCTATGAAATGTATTTTTGTAAAATTTTACAGAACTGCTCACAGCAATTTAATTTTTTTATTTTATTTTTTTTACAGTAAAAACACAGACAATTTATAGGAAAGAAATCACACCTATCAGCTTCCAATATATTTTAATACACTGCAGTTAAAAGTTTATCATTAGACTTGCAATAAAACAGTACATTCTGTTAACAGAGAAGTGCTAATCTACAGTGTTTTAGTTCAAACAAGAAAATTGTTTCAGTGAACAGATGCATAGCTATGTTAAAAATACCACAAATAACTTTATCCCAAGCACGTGAGCTACCACATTACCACCAAATGCTGTAATTTGTAGTCTAAAAGAACAGTGATATCAGATGGAAAACGGAAGTTGTGATGCTACTGTGACCAAGTCCTGAATATCTTAGATCCTACTGGAGTCTGACTTTACAGCTTGGCATTAGGGAATAGCTGGCTCTAAAGAAAATTCCCAGCTACCCTCATTCCCCGAAGACAAGCTCACCTACTAACCACCAATATTATTTAAGTTTTGTTTTCCTTTTTTATAATGGGAGACTGAATCTTAAATATGACTCCAAATCAGACAGTTCCCAATTCAGAGCAACAGTTGCAGGGACTCACAGTCCTCAAAATCTCTCTCTTCTATACAGTACAGCCACTGCAGACTTTATTGGACACTTCAGGTGCCCAGTTCCCAACCTAATAAGATATCCTTTAACTTTTTCTCATTTAGAAGTGATCAGATCCTATAAAAGAAAAATGCCTTGGAATAACTAAGAAGCCTGAAAAATACAAAAATAATATTCACAAAGGTGGGTCATTTTAGTGTTTCAAAACACAGATTTGTTCATATATAGAGAAGTGTCACAATTGCTCACTTATGTCATTTTGTACCTTCTTGTTTTCAATGAGTTTTTTTCTAACCTTTACTAAATCTGAAATGCTACTTTTATCTGTAATTTTAAAATGCATAATTTTAAAACTTCAAAGTCTTAATCTTACAGTAATATTTAAAAAAATTTACAAATAACCTGTTTGAGTAAAACTCAAGCTAATAGACTGAACACTGTTCATCTGCAGGTAAATGTGGGTCACTGCAATTTTTTGCCATTGGAATCAAACATTTGCCAGAAGCAGAAAGCAAACATATTTTGCCACACCTCACTCATCATAAGGGCATTTTCTCTTTTTAGTTTTCCTCTTTTCTCTCATTTCTTCTCCTCTCCTCTTTTCACCCCTGTTTCTAAGGGGAAGGAAGTAGAGTTGAGATCAAAAGGAAGCTTTGTTACCATCACTGGGCACTCATTTACTCACATTATTCCTATTGCATTGTCTTCCTACTTGTGTCAGAAGAATAATTCAAATACTTGCTAAAAACCAAAATAACAAAAGAAACAGAAGACCAAAGAAACCTTTTTAAAAAGTTTTTTGAAAGTCAGTTTTTGAATTATTTTTTTTTTTAACGTTTTCTCATCAGTTTTGCAGGTATAACTTGGAAATTATTACAGAGGGGAGAACTATTTAAAGATGACGGCATGGTAAGTTCTTAAGTCAGCACTAATACTTAGAAGGAATAGACAGAAATTATTGAAAGTTCTGACTGAAAGTTCTAAAATCTAGCTAGATTTAGAAAAAAGTAAGAACAGGATAGGCTGAAAATTAATCTGTATTTAACAAGTAAGAATGCATAGTTATTTTCTGCACACGCCACTTTGGTAAGGGTTTTTAGAACATTGTTTTCTAAATATATTTTAACTTGAGCAAATAAACCTTGTGGAAGAAGGAGCAACTGACTGCAGAACTTTGTCTATTGTTAAGTTGACATCACCTGTTTTAACTAAGCTTGTACAGTAATAGTGAGACGAAAACAACAATGATGCATCACCTTAAGATTCCAAATGCTACAATGGACAGCAGTGTATTTAACAAAGTAGGCAGGAATCATTATTTCCTTTTGAGAGATAGAGTATTTGCAAGGTGATTGAACGCATTAACATCATAAAAGGATCTCATAGGTGGGACTTTGTAAATTTTATACTTACATCTGGCAAGAAACACATGAAAATTTTCAATGGAAGGTGATGAAATAAGAATGAACGTACTAGGATCAAGAGTAGTTAATGCATCTAGTGAGTGCTGAACAGAACAGCTGGTACATCTATGTGTACTGTCACTCTCAAATGAAACCTAGGTGCATAAAGCAAGTACTTCATTACATTACAGCATTTACACAACTTGAGTACCGTGTTCAGCTTTGGGTGCCACAGTATAAGAAAGTATCCAAAGTATAAGGTGCTGGAGAAGGTCAACAAAGATGGTGATGGATCTGGAGAACATGTCTTATGAGGAATGGCTGAAAGAACTGGGATTGTTTAGTCTGGAAAAGCAGAGGCTGAAGGAAGACCTTGTCACTCTCTACAACTACCTGAAAGGAGGTTGTAGTGAGGTGAGTGTTGGTCTCTTCTCCCAAGTAACTATCAATAGGATGAGAGGAAATGGGCTTAAGTTGTGCCAGGAGGGGTTTAGATTGGCTATTAGGAAAAATTTCTTTACTGAAAGAGTGGTGAGGCTTTCAGACAAGCTGCCCAGGGAGGTGGTGGAGTCACCATCCCTGAAGGTGTTCAAAAATCATGTAGACGTGGCACTTAAGGACATGGTTTAGTGGTTGATAGTTGGACTTGATGATCTTAGAGGTCTTTTCCAACATTAATGATTCTATGATTCTGACTTGGTGTAACTTGTACTAAAAATTTGCTAGCAATGAATCATAAACAAACAAACAAACCACTACATAAAACAAATATAAACAAACAAACAAAATCCCACAAAGAACAAAATACCAAAATGAAACTCCCTCCAAAAATCACAAAATTACTTTCAGTTCTTTGTCAGAGTTCTTGGTGAAAATATTACATTTAGAAAGCAGAGAAAGTGCTGAGCTCTCCCGATACCACTGAACAGTCATAACACTGCAAGACTGAGAGGCAGTGACAGTGACTGCTTTTGTCTCTTTCACTTTTTTTGTTTGATTCCTCAGGACTTTCCAGAAACAGTGAGTACTCTTTTTTTCTTTTTTTTTTTTTTTTTTTTTCTTTTTTTTCCTCAGATTTCTTAATTTTTTTCAAGCAATACTTTCATTTTTAGTCTCCTCAAAGAGCACAGAAAATCTCATTCTTTTACTGGGGCCTGTTTGTCTCACTTAGGCTGCGAACAGGAGGAATAACACTTTCTTGTTGATGCAGCAGTGTATGGGCTCTGTGTGTGAACTTCTCCCAATTCACAATTACCCTGGCTTAATAAGTCTGCTGCACTCTTGCCCAAGCACTAACACACTATTCCAGGCATTGCAGATTCCTGGAGCACTGGAACAGGCTGCCCAGAGGGTTGTGGAGTCTCCTTCTCTGAAGACATTTAAAACCCTCCTTGATGCATTCCTATGTGACTTGCTCTAGGTGGTCTTGCTCTGGCAGGGGGGTTGGACTGGATGATCTTTCAAGGTTCCTTCCAACACTTAACATTCTGTGATTCCTTTAAGAAAGGAAATTGAGATAATTCAGATATCTCTCGTGCAATCCTGTTATCTGGCAAGGTTTTCTTTGTGGGGCAGGGAATGGGTGGTGGTGTAGGGACAGCCTCTGTGAGGAGAGGATGGGGCTGCCCTGTGCCAGACACTGATGGTTCCTGTTGGCTCCAATGGACCTGCTGCAGACCACAGCTCAGCCCAGCAGTCAAGGTGGTGGTGTCTCTGGGAAAGTGCATTTGAGAAAGAGTAAAAAACATTGTAGAGCAATGCATCAGAAAGAGGAGTGAGGAAAAAGTGCGAATAACAGCCCCGCAGACACAAAAGTCAGTGAAGGAAGGAGAGGCGGTGCTCCATACAATTTCCACCAGCTACTACCCTGAGGCCCCTGGAGATGACAACTGTGATGTGGTTGGCCCCTTCCATCCCATGCAGGACCACAGTAGACCCACTATCATCCCCACTGCCACATGTGTGAACACCACACCCATACTGGGCCATTGTCCTGGCAGAAGCTGCATGCCATGGACAGGAGCCTGTACAGGAGCATATTTACTGGCAGGTTGTGAGGAAAGTGTTTTTCTTTTTCATTGAAAGTAAATTAATCTTCCCCAAGTAGAGTCTGTTTTTCCTGTGATGATAATTGGTGACTATGACCAATCTTCCTGTCCTTATCTTGACCCACAATCTTTTCTTCTTATTTCCTCCATTTGTCCTGATGAGGAAGTGGATTGCAAGAACAGGTGAGTGGGCATCAGGCAGCCAAAGTTAACTCACCACACCTGTTTATTCATAGGCTATAAAACTTTCTTTTCTGACATATCAGAGTTAGTAACCTGTCCAAACTGAGTTGTATTGCCTAGCTTTTTCTGTGGCCATAATTTCCCTCTATTTTTTCTCTCCTATTTTCTAGTTTATTCCCTTCACAGGCAGCTTCAGTCAAATCATGGCTGCAGCCATCTGTCTCTAAGGAAACCAGAAGGCCAGAAGGACTCCTCCTCAAGCCACATTTTGTCAGGTTCTTCCCGTTCTAAAGGGGTTTGTTCCTTTCACTGTCACCAAAAACAATCAATCAAACAAACAAACAAACAAAGATAAGTGCCCCTTATTAACGTCATCTCTTCATCTGGGATGCTCTGCTCAGTTCTCATGCATCATCACATATATAAGTGATGTCCAGTAGTCACACTTTACAACATACCAACAATCTCCTTCCCAGATCATCTCTTAAAATACGGACAGCTTCAACAAGTTCACATAAAAATAAATTAAATCATAGAATCATAGAAAGGTTAGGGCTGTAAGGGACTTTAAGTATAATCTTGTTACAATATCTCTGTATGAGGGGGTTGAAATGATTTAACAAAATAGGAATCTGACACACTTTATTCCTGTCCAAATATATTTGCATTTTCTTATATCTGATCTCCTTAGAAGAAAGCAGAATGGCTCCCTTTCAGTAGACTTTTTTTTTTTCTAAGTCTTTTTTTTTCCACGAAGCATACCCTTTTCCTATTTTAATTGAACAAGGAATCCTCTGAGTTTGTGTGTTGTTAACAGTCAATGACCTCTTGGAAAGCATTAGAAAATTATAATGGACAAGCTATAAACATGAACTACCATTGCAACATTAAGGAAAAAAAATTGCCAATGCCATCCTTAAGTCTTCTGAGAGGGGAACTGTGACTTAAACTTAGACAGGTGATTATTCCTCTTTTTCTGGCTAGGGGAAACTGAAACCTTGTACCAAGTTCTAGATGCTGTTTATTATAAAGGATGAGTTCTAGAAGCTGTTTATTATAAAGGATGTTAAAAGCCTGAGAATATAAAAATATTTAGGTACTACATAAAATGCTTTTCAGTAAGCTAAACCTAAGGAAAATATCACTTCAGAGAATTTTTAGGATAGATTTTTTTTTCAAAAACATTATTACATCATATATCTAATTCTCACATGAAACTGCTGAAAAAATAAATTATATATGAGGTAAAAATTATTAGATAAATTCCTGGAGTACAGGTCTGTTTCTAGATATTAAAAGCAATAATTAGTGTGAAATCTTTGCTATAAGAAGTTCCAGAAGTCTTGATAGCTCTCTGAGTGTTTTAGGTATAGTTTATCTCCAAGAAAATTGAGAGAGAGAGATAATGGTAGAGCACAGTTATTTTCACAAGATGTATAATGTATTAATGAGTATTTTAACTATCAGAGAAAGTCAGTATGAAAATAACTACCTGGATTCCCAAATCTAGATATATCTAGGTGGAGAAGAGGTCCAACTTTACTAGTGAAAGCCAGCCACTGTACAACTGTCAAAAGTAGTTGACCTTCCATTTCCTTACATTTTTAAATAAAGACAGGATATATATTTAAAACACAAGCTTTAGTAAACATATTAAATACAAGTATTAATTTCCATGGGCCTGTGAAAGTAATATACTGACACAAGAACAGAATGGTGATTTTTTCTTATTACTAAATTATTGTTACAGTACATATAAGTCCTCATTTTTTTTTCTTAGCATAGCAAGACAATTTAAAAGTCAAGGCAAGGAAGTGAAAGATTATTAAGATTTCTAGTTATGCAACTCTTTGAAGGGTAGGCTTTCTTAGGAACCCTTCATTCAAACAACACAACACAAGATCTACTACATTTACTAGAGAACAATAATTTATTTCTTGTTCTCTGAATGTCATGGTGTAGTAAATCTTGTTTGTACTGGAAAGGGGATGACTGTCCCTTAAAAGAGCCCACCTGGCATGGCACATTTCCCTGGTTCTGCTGGCAGGGAATTGCTCTGAAATATGGACTCTAGCAATTGACCTAGAAAGGCACAATACTTTTCCCAAGTCATACTGCTCACATCCAAATCTGAGGGTCCATACTGATATCTGTCTTTGAAAGTGAGGTCAATGTGCCTAAGAAATTCCAACTTTATATATTATAATCACAGTATATCATTTCCAAAGTCACAAACTATACTTTGAAATACTTATGAGGAGACATATTTAGAAAATTAATAAAAATAGGAAAAATACACAAATAATGTGTCTGTTCAATGCTGTATATTAAAAAAAAATGAATAAATCTGTTAGTGCATTTTAGAAGTTAGGATTTTTTTTCTATTTCTTACTGTAAGGACTATTTTTCATTAGTTCTCCTTGGGAACTGATTAAAAATAAAAGAAAATATTTCTAACAACATTTCAAAATTTATTTCTGTAAAAGAAATTCAAGGAAACAAAGAGGCATGATAGATGTATTTTTATTTAAATGAAGTTTTGCTTTATATAAAAAAAAGTAATTATAAAGTGAACTAATTCTGAACACAAATAACTCATGCAATTCCACTATGAGAGGAAAAACGTCTACAGAAATACACATTTACAAATCTAACTTTTGATGCACTTGTATGTATGTTGTGCATTATACCGTCTAATTTCCTGTGAATGCATATAATATAAAGCCCCAAGTACCATTTGCTGTTTGATTTCTTTGTAAAAAACTATGAATTGATTAACTGTAAAGGAAGACTTGAAGTAAAGTAGTGACCTTAAATATAATTTCAGGAATTAGAAGTAAGCTTCCTGATATTTGTAAGAAAACTGGACTTCAGCTGAAAGTCACTGACTTTAAGAAGGTAGAACCAAACAGACCTTTAAAATTTGAATTTGATAGCATTGAAAAGAAAAATATAAGAAAGGAATTCAAAGACAGATACTACAACACAAAAGGAAGATGATTTCAGGAGTCATGTTTCTGGTCATTCAATGATAGGTCTGAGGGCAAAATTGTTCTCAGGTCAAAAACAGACAATAAACAAGAGTCATATGGTTAAGATTTGGATTAGGAAAAAAAAAATAGGCAGAAAGGAAATTGATACTGTAAATAAATGCTTTAGAAATGAATTCATGTGTTAAAACAAGGTTTTGTACATACAAATTATGGTATGTACATGGTTTTTAATGCACCCTGAAGGTAGATTTCAAAAAAAGTCTAAATTTACAGTTTTACTTCATAAGAAATGTACGATTTAATGTTTAATATGATTTCATATTTATGCAAAATAACCATGGTTCAGTGCCTTATTTAGAAACTATGTATATGTATTTCAGATCGTTTCAAAGATATTTTACCACAGTTTAATGTATTTAATTTATCATGAATGCGGCCATCTGATGTAATTATGACAGCTATTAAGAGACCAAAAGGCCCAGGTTTACTTTGCTAAATTTAAAGGAACATTTAGTTTAAACTATGTGCTTCGCTAAGTTACGGACTTTTCCACTCACATGGGAGCTTGAAGTGCACTTCTACTTTGGGATAAGCCTCAAGAGAATTGCTACCATGTAAAAGTCTGAGATTTACATTAAGAATTGAGAAGAATGCTTCAGATGCTTATTTCTATCATAGAATCATAGAATGTTAGGGGTTGGAAGGGACCTAGAAAGATCATCTAGTCCAACCCGCCTGCCAGAGCAGGATCACCTAGACATTTTATGTTTAACATAAGTATAAATGAAGTGTATTTTCCAACCAGTAAAATTATTGCCCCATTTTTTTTTCCTTTAAATTTTTGTTACTATTATCACATAACCATATTGTTTAATTATCAACTACTCAAAGCTTTTTTAGTTGGTGCATTAAATGTACATACATAATTTTTATGGAATGAACTGAGAAATTTTTATGGAATGCACTTCAGCCATCAAGGAAACCCACCAGTTCCCTCCCTGGCTTCCAGGTTTTGAGATGTGAAGAGCTTTTTACAAGTTAAAGTATCCTTGACAAGGCACTTTTCAATTTCTGTTTCAGCTTTTTGAACTTCCTGACAACATTTGAACTAATGTACTTTGCTATCTTTTCTGTTCTTCCCTTGTGGGCAAGCTTTCCATTTTTTTAAAGTGCCAGTTTTTCCCTGTGACAGCCTTAAGTTTCCTCTTAAAGTAATTCTGGAGCTTTGGGCCACTTTGTATTCTTGAATTGTAGCACATGTTTTACCTGGAGTTTTAACATATTAGTTCTTTAATAACCCCTAGTCTACTTAGAAGCTTCTTGTGGTTTTGGCTTGCTCCTCTTAAGTTACTTGACAATGCACCTCATTTTAACAGTATCCTTTCCTGAAACTGAATGTCTACCTGCTGGATTTATTTGGCATTTTGTCTCATGCTACAGTCATAAATCTAGCTGTATTATAGTCACTAATAGACATCATCTCTGTCATTAACACCTTTTGAGCCATGTGCTGGTCTTTTCAGAGGCATGCTGAACATCAGTCATGTTCAGATTTTAAATTCTGTCATTCTTAAATACTGCTCTTCTATACTTGTCCGCATTTCCTAATTGTCTAGTTTAAATACTCCTCTACATCCATTTTAATTTTCATTCAACAGCCCACTTCCGTTATGATAAAGGTGCAATCCATTCTTGTAGAGGTTCCTCTAGTTTCAAAATATTTTCCATTTTCAGATTCATTGAATTGCTTTTGTCAATACTAGCAAATTACTTAAGTACTGGGGCTGGTTCTCTGTCTGCCTCTCATGCCATATGTGGAACTGGCATTCTTTTAAAGAAAGCTGGATGCACGTCTTATACTTCTGTTTCCTGCCCTGCCTAAACTTATGACTTTAGCAAGGTTCCTCCTACACTTTCCTCCATTACTGGTTATCAACACAGGTAGCAAATATCATCTCCATTCCAGTACACTGAAGGAACATCTCTAGAGATATTGTGAGATCCACTGTCTTTCCAGATGCAAAATGGGTTATTTTGTCTCCAGAGCTACTTTGATGTCATAAATCCAGTTACCTTTATACCTAATAATTGAAAAGTCTGGTTTTTTATGATACTTTCTGTTGTTAGAGCATGCTTGATGCAAGAGCATACTGTGATATCAGTTGATAGGCTTTTCTTATGCAAGAAAACAGAAATATGCCCTATCAGTGGAAAGTCCTCAGAGGGCTTACTACTTCGGAGGTGCTACTCCTCTGCAGCATTCTTGTAGGTCTCATCCATTTTTCTACTTTTCCAATTTCTATTTATTTTTTTTTTTTCTGTTACTCCTCCATTTAATGGGATCTGCATTTCAGTCACTCTTACTTAAAATATACTTACTACCTCAGGGCCAGAAGGTCCCTGAAGTGTTATACATACTGTAATTGTTGCATGGGTGGGTAATCACAGATCTAGTGCTTTGAAGAATAAAGCGGGTATCTCCCTCTCCTCCAACTCTTAAATTTACCTATCTGCATCTTGAGCATAATCTAGTTTCTTTCAACAAACTAACCTTACTAGAGAGTGTTAAGAAGTCACACCAGGCACAAACAAGAGCATCCAGCTCATCTGAGGGTTTTTGTACTTTCATTGATGTTTGCCATAGACATATATGCTACATGTATGTAGAGGGAATTCTGGGGAAGGGATTCTGCTTTCTGGCTTACCTGCTTATTATAGTCTGTCAAGACCCAGTCAGCTCAGTCAGTGAAGACTAGACTCACTAATGAAATGCAGATGTCCATTTCAGTATCAGCTGAACAGCTCTGCAGATCTCACTGAGTATTCACATTTTCATTGACTACAGCAAATGGAACTTGTTTTACTAGCTTTCACAAAGATACCTCAAATTAGGCAAGCTGAATTCTAGTGTTCTTCCCCATCAAATCACAGATGATTATATGGCTGTCAAGTCTCATATCTTCTGTGCAATCTGTCATGTCCTGGTGAATAATTGCTATTTGGTTGGACTAGCAAAATATTGTTCTCTGACTTCATATATGCAGCAACTGTGGCAACTCTGTGCAGAAAATTAGTTGTTTTTCCTGATTTCTCCTTTGTTTCTGTCTTATGAAAATAGGTAGAAAAGATCAGTAAATCAGACAAAATAAAATAATTCTAGAATTTGGTCACAGCTTTCTATCATGAACAAGAAGCACCAATAAGCTGAATATCCTCCTGTGTAGAGATCAAAATGCTTTTTGCTCCCTTTTGATGGTATAAGACAGCTTTAGCTGAACGTGGAATAAGCACAACTTCCAATGACTTCTTATTAATCTTAGCCAAAAAAAAAAAAAAAAAAGCCCAAATAAGGAAGAAATAATGTCTATTACTGACTGTAATTAATATTACTAACCATATTAGGTATCAGAAAGAAAATATCAATTTTGAGTTCTATACATTTATCTTACAATTTCAAAAATATGCAAATGTCAAAGAAGATTGGTATGCATTGCAAATAATTCATATAGTGCAGATATTTTTTCTCTTACTCTTTTTTTGAATTAAATCCATAGGGAAGTTCCAATATCCACACTCCATATTAGATATGCAAAAGTTCTAGGCTATATCTATAAAGTGTTTATTTCTTTCTCTAAAAGTATCAGACAATGTCAGAAAGTCTTGAATGGTATTATCTTATGAGTTTTATTGCAACATAGAGGAGGATGAAGAAGTCCAAGCTGAAAATTATTTGAATCAGCTTCATTGCTACCCTTGCCTGATTGTGCAATTTCCACCCAGCCACACTCTCACCCTCCCACCTCAATAGGACAAGGGAAGAAAATAAGGTGACAAAGCTCCTGGGTTGATAAGGACAGAGATCACTTACCAATTATTGTCAGAGGGAAAATAGACTTCACTTCGGGAAAATTAATATAAGTTATTGCCAACTAAGAATAGATTTTTGGACAGTGAAAAACAAAGTCAAAACCTAAACCCACCTCCCCAGCCTCGCTTCTTCCCAGACTCAACATCACTTCTCCATTCCTAACTCTTCTACCTTCTCACTCTCCAAGCAACACAGGGGGAAGGGGAATATGGGTTGCAGTCACTTCATAACTGCTCCTTTCTGCTGCCCCTTTCTCCTCACACTTCTTCTCCTACTCCAATATGGGTCTTCTCCATGTGCTGCAGTCCTGCAGGGTAAGACTGTTAGTGAATGGGCTCCTCTCCACAGACTGCAGGTCGTGCCAGGAGTCTGTTCCCGTGTAGGCACTCCATGGGCTGTTGTTCTTTCAGGACATGTCCACATATTGTGTCATGGGGTTTTCCATGGGCTGCACTGTGGATATCTGCTCTGGTATGGTCTTATCCATGCACCATGATTCTCTCCAGGGGCTGCAGGAGAATTTCTGCTCTGATGCCTGGACACCTCCTGCCTCTTCTTCACTGACCTTGTTCTCTGCTGGGTTGTTTCTCACAATTTTTTCCTCACTCTTCTCTGCTGGGCATCTTTTTTTTCCCTTTCTTAAATGTTTCCACAGACGTGTCACTATCTTGGGTGAGGAGCTCATCTGTGTCTTGTGATGGGTCCACTGGGGCTGACTAATAAAGTCTGTGTCCAGTATAGGGCCCTCCCCTCTAAGCAAAACCTTGGCACCTATACACAATGCCCTAAGAAATTTATCTTAAGAGTGAACAAAATATTGAAGTATATTTGTGTGGATTAATACCTGATTATTTTCTTTAAACAGAGGAACTGGCTGATGTTAATCTAGAGCAAAACAATTATAGAGCATAAGACTACCATGATTATCCAGATATGCACACCCCTACACAATTAGAAAGCCTTGCTGTTCACTGTAAAACTTTCACAGGAGGCGTGATATATGTCTGAGCAGGATGAATGAAGTGTTAAAGCTTTTAAAAATACGACAACTACAGCATAGTCTAATCTGGGAATCACATTGCTTGCAAACAGAATGAATATCAAAAAATGAAGCCATCATTCTGACAGAATTATCTGTCAAATGTATATGTATATTTTTTCTTTCTATGAATTTCTAATCTATGCATTTTCAAACAGCAAAGTATGAAATGTGGTTATCTTTTCAATATGATTTTATGTATCTGGCTACAGGTCATTTAATCTCTCATTCTCTTAAAATGAAGAAAAGTGTTAAGTCATGGATGTTGATAGAGAAAGTATTACCCAAGGGTATTCTGTATTAACACTGGCAACAGCTGATAATCATACAGTTTTGCAATATCATATCACGATACATAATCTGTTGAGCTAACTACTTGTTTTCTGACTTTTTATTTCTCTAAAGGAAGTTGGAAGATAATATTCCAGCTAGATTTAATCCTTGTGTGAGATTGTAATGCATTTTCAATATAGAAGTTACAGACCATACTTCCTTTATGTAATGTGAGATATTTTTAGTTAGCTCTTACTTTTAGCTATCAATAAAAAAATCATCAAGGTCCCTACATTGATGCATAAGTTTAAAAGAAGTTTGGATAACATTTTGGAATGTGTCTTTCACAATTCAGAAGCACATTATTAGAAGCCAGATAGCCCAAAGGGAGGCAGATCTCATGCCAGACTTCTCATGAGAACAAATACTTTAAAAAAAGATCACATTCCAAGATCTGATTAAACATTGTTTGGCACAAAACCTAGAAAAGTCTAAATCACTTAGTTTCTTAAAATGTAGCCAATATTGTAAGGGCTGTTCATTGTTATGACAGATGTAGTCACCTTTTACAAGCTGGTTTTCTGGCCATGGCAATCTTCTTGGCACAGACATATATACAGATGATTTCTATTCAACAGCCATTCAACACCATAAGGCAAAAATATTATTGAATTTAAGAGGAGGAAGTGGGCAGCATATTTTGTATGCAATGGTATTATATCATAGAATTCTACAATTACACGGATTATGAAATTTTAAACACTATTCATGCCTACATTCAGTGTAGAACATTGAACCTTGCAGTTTACTATTCAAATATAAAGTTAAGTTACAGCAAATGGGGTTTGCAATGCAAATAAAAAAGGTAGTTGTGTTCAGCCATGCTGAACTGAGGGTAAATGATTTTCAGGTAATGTTGGCTTAGCTTGCTGTGGCTTTTCATATTTATAATTTCCACTTCACTTCTGAAGTTCTTTAGACATCTTCTCAATGGTCCTTGTTGTGATGCAGTGTCATGTAAGTTACAAATAATAAGCTTTTCAGAATGGATTTGAAACAACTGAATTTCTGTCATGCATTTTCAATAAACTGACTCACTCAGAAGTTACTTCTAAAAAAATTAGTTTCAAGTGGCATATTACCCTCTCCTGTATAATTAAAATAAAATGTGAAGACATACATTAATATTTATCTCACATCTTGAGCCGGTCCATCCCAATTCACAAGAGCATTGATATCCATCAATGAGATCTATACATCTGAAAAGAAAAATAATGACATTCAGATAAAGCTATGCAATTCTAGATTCAGCACTAGTAGTGTCACTCCGTACATTTCAAAACAGTGGTCTGATGTAATGTACTGAAGTCCATGGCACTTTTAATTAGTTTTAATGATGGTTTTCAAATGTTTATATTATGGCTGCTGAGAGGTTTTGTAGGGATACTGATGGTCATATTAAAAGATGTCTTCCCATTTCAACCTGTTGGCAGGTATCAGCTAAAGATTCATTTTTAAATATATTAAACTTTAATTAATCCACATGTGCTGAAAACTGGTTTATGTTAATGAACAAAAATGAACAAGAAACTGAGATAATTTAACAGTATATTAGCTTAAGCAGGCAACATCTGTCATCTTTAAGTGTGCTTGCACTCTTACACCATGGAATAACATAATTAAAAGTATATTTATCAACCTTCCCATATCAATAAATCTTAAATATTGCTAGATAGGTACATTATCTTGGAGATAATATTTAAATAAAAATAGTCACCTTCCATGAAGACAAGGATCTGGCAAGCAATCATTAGCATTTATCTCACAGTTTGTTCCAATAAAACCTCTCCTACAGTGACACTTATAGGAACTGATGTCATCAATGCAGCTTCCATTATTCAGGCAAGGAGTAGACATACACTCATCTATATTTATTTCACATCTATCACCTATGTAAAAAAATAGAAGATATGACTAATCTTTAAATTCTAAACCGACTAACAGCTAATTTAATAATATCAATAATTCCAGATAAACTATTTTTATTAACATACATTGCTTATGTAATTAATATATTCTTCAATAAAGAATATCCCACTAGAATTACCTATAGGTGAAAAGGCTGAAAAGACTGGTTATATTGCAATACAATAATCTGTAACTGTGGCAAGGCAAGAAAGCTGTGAGAGTCAACATGCAAGCAAAACAGTTAAATGGAGAAATTGAATTTTCAAGAGGAACTTTTTTCATAGTTATTAGAAAGATGAATAGCACAGGTTTCCTGTAAGAGGAATACAGAATTAAAATGATACATGTCTTGGTGGTGATCTAAATAATACTTATTT
Source organism: Actenoides lindsayi (assembly GCA_025331215.1). Classification (NCBI taxonomy): domain Eukaryota; kingdom Metazoa; phylum Chordata; class Aves; order Coraciiformes; family Alcedinidae; genus Actenoides; species Actenoides lindsayi. Next base: position 67,393 of record WTSP01009015.1, read on the forward strand.
TCTCAAAATGAAATTAAAATACAGGGGCTTTCAATAAATCTCCTTGAAGACATTTATTATGAGAGATGCGATAGTGTACTTTTCTGCTTGTTATTTTCCCGCAAATCAGTCCACCCATCTTCCATCTAAACATCTCAAAGTACTTTAGAAGATACTGACAGCCAATACATACTTAGGTCTCTTTGTAGGCAGATACTACCCACTGCCTACCAGGCAGCTAAGCCCCTCACAGCTCCTTTCTCACCCCCTCAGTGGAATGGGGAAGAGAAACAAAAGGGTAAAAGTGAGAAAACTCATAGCTTGCGATAAAGACAGTTTAACGAGTAAAGCAAAAATTGTGCATGCAAGAAAAGCAAAATGAGGAATTCATTCACTATTTCCCATCATCAGGCAAGTGTTCAGCCACATTCAGGAAAGCAGCATGTCTAATGGTTCCCCCCTCATTCTTCTTCCTCATGGTTTTTATTGCTGACCTTGATGCCATATTGTATGGGATATTTCTTTGGCCAGTTGGGATCAGCTGTCCCAGCTGTGTCCCCTCCCAACTTCTTGTACACTCCAGCCTACTTATTGCTGTCATGGTGTGAGAAGCAGAAAAGGCCTTAACACTGTGTGAGCACTGCTCAGCAATAGCTAAAACACTGATGTGTTATCAACACTGTTTTCAGCAAAAGTCAAAAACATAGCACCATACAAGCCACTACTAAGAAATTCAGCTCTATTGCAGCCAAAAACAATGCACTAGGGATAAAATGCAAGAACATTTTCCTGATTTTTCAGGTGTGTGGGCCAGAGGATATGTGGAGGAGAGAAAAAGAATGCTTAAGACAAGAAGTCCTCCTCTGGAGCAGAGAAAGTGTCCAGAAGCCAGCAGTTACACTAGTTCCTCTGGTTCTCCATTTCACAACAAAACCAAAAGGCATTTCTTGCCGTTCTGTAATGAGGTATTGCAGTTGCAACTCAAAGATAGTTATTTAATACACAGACGTGAAGAGTAAAAAAAGTTCCTATAGCCTTTTATCATTGCTATGCAGCCAACTACTGGCAGCTTTTTAAAGGAAGGAATTCATAGCAAGGAAGAAACACAGAGATACCCTAACATTTGTATAGTCCATATATGAACATACAGCCAAAGAACAAAATCTGGCATTTTCAATAAATATATTAAAATGCTACAAATAGAGTTACTTTAAGAGCATGGGGATTTTTTTTTTCATCGTGAAGATCAATAGTGTAATGTTCACATTAATATGAATATTAGGTATGTAAAAATACTGTACACATTTGAGGAAATTGAGCTTTTTCACAATATACACTCAGTTTCTTAACTGAGTCAAAGAGACTAAAGATTTTTTCTAATATTTTTTCTTGTATCCAAATGATGAGGACATCCCTATAACATTCTATTTCTGTTCTAACTCAAGGTCATTCCATGATTGTAGATCTTCTGATTTTCCTAATCCATTTAGCAAAGACTGTGAGTTTTAAAATGTGATAGTCCCAAGGTTATGGGTTGTTTTGGTAAATGAATAATCCAATCTTTGCTCTCACAACCATCTGTATTTTCACTCAGTCATACTTTCATTCCTATCTTTCCAATGCCGCTGATTAAAAATTATACTAGCTTCCCCTGCAAAAAAAAAAAAAAAAAAAAGCATATTCTCCTAAGAAGTATTACTAATTTAAACTTACCAAATTAGTTGAGAGAATGTATTAATGAAATGGGTGGTATTAATGTACATAGTCTGCTCCTGATTTTGTATAATATACTCTTACCAAAACAATACAGCTTATTTATAAAAAAAATCACTTTCCTAGTTAATAACACGTGTTACTTAGGGGTTGCAGATCTATATATTAAGAACTAGAGTTCAGTGAGAACATATCACAGAAGTCTTCCTTTATTTCTGTCCAAATACTATGATATCCTGTGCATCACCTTGCAAGGCAATTTTTGCTTAGGAGAATGCTTAATATCACAAGGAGTCTTTTAACTCCAGGTGTATCTGAAATAAAGGATCCAAAATTCATCAAGTAATGTTCAGACAGGGAATAACCTTGGAAGACAGAGAAATGCAACTTTATGCTAGTTTCTGAAAAAAACAAACAGGTATCATGAGATATAATTGAGATTAGATTCTGCCAAAACTTAATCTGATGGAAAGAACAAAAATGCCTGTAGTGACAAGTCTATATTCTGCCCTTTCTAGGAAAACTTCACATTCAAATGTTAAAATTATTCTTTAAATTCAACATCCATCCTCTGAACAGATGAGGCCAAATACATCCCTGGGATTAATCCCTTAGCACCACTGGATTAATGTAATTCAATATGAATAAACATTTTAATTTAAATTATTTCTAAGAGCAAAATGTACTAAATTTGTAATTTGTCACATTTTAGTCACCAGAAGGCTGGCAATTATTCATGACTGTAACCTATACAGACTGTTGTTCTCTTTCAATGTGACTGTCATTTAACTGGAAACCTGTCTTCTTTTCCAATCCTTGTTCAAAGTATGAAAACTTTCAATAAAAATAATCTTGCTGTATTATAATCATTATAATACAACCCAACATTTGGCAAAGTTGGTGTAGGAGACAGATTATAATTCCACAAAACTAGTACTTTAATTAAAACGTCACCTGTAAATGTGCCAGATTTATTACTGGGCTGAATATGCTTCTTGGAACACTGTTTTCACAGACTCTACTATGCTAGAAATAATGCCTCCATGCATCAAAGGAAAGGGAAAAGTACCTCACACAAACCCTGTTTGTGGCATTATTAGTATTCTGGTTAACCTGACATGTCCCATACATATCAGAGTGCTGCAGAAAACAAGGAAATGCCATAAGATGTGAGAAGAAAGAGTATGGAGTAATAAGAGTAACACTAAGATGAAAAGGAGAGAGCTCTTTTTCTATGGTGTTATATCCAGTTGGCGGCCGGTGATCAGTGGTGTCCCCCAGGGATCAGTACTGGGCCTGGTCCTATTCAACATCTTTATTGATGAGCTGGATGTGGGGATTGAGTCTACCCTCAGCACATTCACAGATGACACCAACAGGGAGGGAGTGTCAATCTGCCAGAGGGTAGGAAGATACTGCAGAGGGACCTGGACAGGCTGGGTTCATGGGCTGAGGCCACAGGACCAAGTGGAGGGTCCTGCACTTTGGCCACAGTAACCACATGCAGCGCTACAGACTGGGGGAGGAGTAGCTGGAGAGTGGCACAGTGGAGAGAGACCTGGGAGTGCTGGTTGACAGCTGGTTGAACATGAGGCAGCAGTGTGCTCAGGTGGCCCAGAGAGCCAATGGCATCCTGGCTTGTGTCAGGAATAGTGTGGCCAGCAGGACTAGGGATGTGATTCTCCAACTGTACTCAGCACTGGTGAGGCCTCACCTCAAGTACTGTGTACAGTTCTGGGCCTCTCACTTCAAGAAGGATATTGAGGTGCTGGAGCGGGTCCAGAGAAGAGCAATGAGTCTAGTGAAGGAACTAGAAGGAAAGTCTTATGAAGAGAGTCTGAGGGAGCTGGCATTGTTTAGCCTGGAGGAGACTCAGGGGGCACCTTGTCACTCTCTACAATTACCTGAAGGGAGGTTATAGTCAGGTGGGGGTCGGGCTCTTTTCCCAGGCAACTAGTGAGAGAATGAGAGGGCATGGCCTGAAGCTGCACCAGGGAAGGTTTCAGTTGGATGTCAGGAATCACTTCCTGACAGAGAGGGTGATCAGGCATTGGCATGGACTGCCCAGGGAGGTGGTGGAGTCACCATCCCTGGATGTGTTTAAAGCAAGGCTGGATGTGGCACTTAGTGCTATGGTCTAGCCAATATAGTGGTGTTAGGTCATAGGCTAGACTTGATGATCTCAGAGGTCTTTTCCAGCCTCAGTAACTCTATTCTATTCTTTAAAATCATCCATTCATGAGAAGGATCACTCTGTCTCATGCATTTACAAAGGAAACTCAGCAGTCATTTCCAATGCCATTTTTATGTTCAGCCTACTGCATTAATTTGGGATGCCCCAGCCTTTCTTGGAACTCATTTGCACAGTTGCACACCTAAATCCTAATCTTTCGCTTTTAAAACTGTAAACCCAAATAAGAAATTACCCTTCTCTGTCTTCAAGGATTTTTCTCAACACCTTTGGATCCAACCTAGAATCTCTCCCTCTTTCTGTCACTGGACATTTATTCTCACCCTTCTGTTAAAAAAAATGATTATTCCCTCAGAAACACATTCCCCCAACATCAGCTGAGTTTTCACAAGCTGTAGTGTAACTAACAAGCTGCAAAATCAGATACTAGGCTCGATCCTGTAAGTATTTTGGCACAAGAAGGAGGAAGTTTGAAATGGTGGTGTGTTCTAGAGCTTGTTGCTTTCAACAGAAGAGGGCTGAAAGCAGACAATGTGAACATAAGAACAAACCATAAATGATAATTTATAGATCTTTTCAGTTCTCTTTTTTCTAGGAGATAATAAAGGAATTTGGGTGTTCTTCCAGGGGATTAAAAATTCAGGATATTTATTTATGACAAGTGGCTAGTACGAAAAGATAGGAAAAGAAAAAAATGGAATAAGATCAAAGATGTACTACTTGGAAAAAAAAACCTAATGCATGATAAAAACCACCTGGTTGCATACCTGAAAATTGAAAGGAATAGTAAATTAGCATGGTATAATAATTTACTCATAAGAAAAGGAGAGATGTCCATTCAGAATTGCTCATCAAAACCTAGTTCTTTTGTTGTTTAAGTCAATTTTAGTATCAGTTATTCTAAGACTTATGACCATTCTATGAGATGTCATAGTAGACAGATATTAATCAAAGAATCAATTTATAGATTTATTATTGTAAGGATGTGTAAGATGGACATTAATGTATAATAAATGATGAAAAAATATATAAAAAGGGATTGCACAGCATAAGCCTAAGGAATAAAAATATGTCTTAACTTAGACACGAGCAGAAACATTATAAACCATATTGCATAGTGTATTTGTTACAAAAAAAAAAATAAATCATTTGTTAAATATTTTCAGCATGAGAGCGTTAAACCCCAAAAGAAGAAAAATGAAGAGTAACAGTATTTTTAACATGCATATGTATCATAGAAATTGTGAATAATAAAAGCAATGCTTATGAAAAATCTCTACAGTTATTGATAAATTTCAAGTTCAAGTACCACACTTATATAAGCTAAAAGGTGTTTAATTAGTGGGGGCTTTTTAATGCAAAATATTTTTGTTAATCAACATTCATCTAACAGTTGTCCTCATTACTGATGTAACTCCAAGTAATATATATCTGTAAACAATTCTAAATTATCAACAGAAGTTATGGAAAAGCACTAGATTATGATACTTAACATTGGTAGTCTTTTACAGCTTCAAAATCTTACTTTGGATAGATAGAATGTATTAAAATATGTGTGCTTTAGACCATGATCAAAAATGGTAACAGATCATTTTTAGCTGACTTTGAACAAGAGAAAAAAAGCAAGAAAATAATACAGAGAAAAAAAAAAAATCTATCAGTTGAGCTATCTGGGATCAAAAGCAATGTAAAGTTAAACTGGTGTATGGAAAAATACAATAGCATCTCATGAGTACTAGGTGAAAAATAGACATTTTATCTATTACAGGAAGATATGGAAGATACATCTTGAAAAAATATGGTACGTAATACACACTATCAGCTATAAATTTATTTCCACTTCTTTTCAAATACTTTCTATAGTAAATAAATGTTCTGAATACACATGTGTACAAAATCATGATGTAAATAAGTGCTTTAGTCTCCTTAGAAGACATTTTTCAGCAGAATTTGCCTTTTATCTCTGATAAATTGACTTTGATACAGTGTGCTCCAATCTAAAACATATTCTAAAACAACCCTCTTACGAACCTAGAAATATTTTTCTTCTTAAAATTAGTCACTGACTGCAAAGAACTAGTACTCATTTTGTCACAATAACATTAATCTTGTGAACAGCATCAGATTGTTTTAACATTATTGTCCCATTCAGCATGTTATGAGTAAATAAGCTGTACCAGAAGTTTTCGAAGTATGCTGCATGGAAAACTAGGGCTGATAAGGTTGCTGACCTTGTTTTTGTTTATTTCATCTGAAGAAAGATTTATTATAGCATAGTGACTAATACCAGAGTATCAGATTTTCTATTTCTATTGTATTTTGTGTCAGTAATTGATTTATTTCAGGGAATTATTTCACTTTCCCTCTATTTAGTCACGTTACATTGGTGCTGATAGGACTGCAGAAAATTTCAATGGTTGCAAACTATTTGAAGGAAGTATTTTTTTCTTTGTTTAGACAAGGTTTGATTTCCACTCTGGTTGGGAAACTGAAGAGAACTTTACAAGATAATATTAGACCACAGAGAACAAAGTAATTAAGAGAAATACAGATTAATTTGCTTAGTCTAAAACTGTGAAGATATTTGTTTTCATTAAATATCAATTTGGGATATGAGATATGCATGCATGGCTTTTGAGAACCATTATCTGCCTGTTTAATTTAAAAATGAATTCAAGATCCAGAGTCATTAGATACAAAAACATCACCTGTAGCTTGCACTGTCTATTATATAGACATTTGGACTCTAGATTGGAGCATGATGAGATTATCAGAGGCAGCAATCTACCTAACTAAATTATTATTTGACTTATTGCTGTGCTTAGTCATAGAGAACATCAGGTCAAGCATCAGATCTTAATGATTTGAACACTTTCTACTAAAAATAATAGAAATTAAAAAATTCATAGTCTTGTGACAAGTGAAAGGGAAGACACTTTATAGAAAGTCTAGAATTTAATGACAGACCTATTAATGTTTTAACACTCTTATAGTCAAAATTATCAGTACTGAAAAACATTGATATTATATTGGTTAAAATGGTTATACCAAAAATCCCCCAAACCTTGCCAATGTCTAACCCTGTCCATTGGTGGTGCACTCATGTTTCAAATGTCCCTGTGGTTCTTAAGTGTAACACTACAGTTTTCACCTCAAAACTATAGTTGGGGAGTGGAGGGAAAGTCATTACAAGGATTTGCCACCATCATGATGTCTTTGACAGGAGGACTGTGGTGTACCTGGTGGGGGCTTCTTTTTTCTCTTTTTTTGAAGAAACATGTTGGTACTCCTTCCCCTAGTCTTGGACTCTGCTTGGGTTTCCCTTTATACCTTTCCCTGTCACAGCCCCCTTCCTTCTCCTGCACTGCAAGCTGCAGCCTGGCAGTTGCCCCCAGACCCAGGCACATAAAGGGCTGTGGAATGTCAAGCAGTGCCTGAGGGCCATGGTGTCACTCCCTCCCAAGCAGGACCATCCCCAGAGCTGAAGCTGAGGTGGTAATAGTCACTGGGTCCAGAGTAGGGGTTAAACCAGCAATGCCCATCTTAGGCCATGACAAAGATGTCTGGATATCGGAAACATCATGACAAAATTGTCATAGTTGTCAATACTGCCAGAGGAAGTCACGTTGTGGCTGGGCAAGCTGCAAATATCAATTCAATATTTATGACGTTTTAACTTTGATTTTTAGAACATAGGTTTTAGTATGAATAATTGCTTTATTAAAATTGAGAAAAACTTTTAAAACTAAAAGATAACTAAAAAATTTAAACTAAAAGACAAATTCCTAAGAAGCAAAGTATCTCTCTTTTGAACTAATACAGTTCAATATGGAAAAAAAGAACTGTATTGGTATGTCTTACTGTATACATAGCTTATATATTATATAAGTAATGTATAAATAAAACAGCCTGGTCCCATAACTAACACTGATTTCAGCAAGAGGTTGGACTACAGACCTCACAGGGTTCCTTCCAACCTGAATTATTCTGCTTCATGAATCAGACTTTCCCTGGTAGCTTGACCTGAAAGCCTGATTAATCTTAAAATGCATGGGATCAGAAGTATACAGTGGGTGCACCGAAGCAGATGACAATGCAAAAGAAATTTGATCATGGCTATACGCAAAATTAATTGTGAATATCATGTATTTCATCATAGTCTAATGATTTTCAAAATTCTTATGTTATTTAATAAAATTCTGGTCTAATTTAATGTCTCAAAAAAAAAAAAAAAAAAAAATCCCAAAAGAAAGTATGCAAAAAAAAAGTAAGCTGCTTTTGTTTCCTTTTAGATTGATGCTAATCACACATGGAGACTATGCAGGTCAGCAGAAAGTACAAACATTTGGAAATAATAACTGAAAATAATCTCAATTACTGATGAGAAAATGTATTATTTAGAACACATGTGTGCCTTGTATAGTCTATTTAGGTACTAATGTTTGTTTCATTTAATTACAATAGCACAACACCTTTGCTATTTGTTTCAAATGAGTTGACAAGTTCTCAGCCTAAGTTGCAATCAGTGAGACCCAGAGAGTTGTCCCATACATTTTTTCTACCACAAACTAGGAAAAAGCCAATGGAATTGCTAAGAAAACTAATAAATTCTTAGCATGAAAGGTCAGCCCATTCTACTTCTGTGAATGAGATCCTCTTCATGAAGTCATTTACTTCTCTGAATCCTGTTGATGCTAAAAGACAGAGATTTCTAGCAGAGATAGACACAGAGAACAGAAAAAATTCCATGATGTTACCAGGGACATGCTTTTCATAAATACGAAGCACAAATTTACAGTAATTCTTCTAACATACAGCATGTTGAGTTCTGTGAAGTGGAACCATCACTCAGCAGCCATTGCTTTCATTATTTTTTGTTGTGACTGAATGAAACATCTACAGGTTTTTAAGTGATGAATTGTGTGTTTTTACCTAACTAGTTCCCTGTAATGAATTTTCGAGTGTATAACAAAGAAACACACCATCAGAAATAGCTGTCAAAATATTCTTATTTAATTTGTAACAATCTTTACTAGAAATACTACAATAATTTAATATAACAGATTTAGACATTAAGTACATTTACAACTTACACAAAGCTCAAAGTAATATCACAGAATCACAGCAGAATAGACTGCAATCATGATGCATAATGTTACTCTGTGTTCTTCTCATATTAAAGCTGCTTAAAAGTTCCTTTGTCACAGTATTTGTAGCAGAACAATTTGTGTGGAAATTGGGATTTCAATCCCCTGGGCCTCGGTAACTCTTACAAAATAGAAACTCCTTTAAAGCATGCACAATGGCATACTTGAATACATTCACAGATCCCTCCGAAGTTACATTTGCTGATAAGTACAGAGACTCTCCTAGCTAGCAGTAACAGCTAGGAAACAGCTCTAACATTGGCATCAGGGCTTTCTCAAATTTCTTGTAGGTATAATGTGAAGAACTGATTTTGGCTCTAGAAGCTAGAGATAATGTAAAATCTCACCTAGTAATTTACCATGATAGAAAAGGTCTGATCACTTGACCACAAGCTCTCAAATGTTCTCACTGGATAGTCCTATCTCATGCTCAAAAAAAAAAATCTTCATGGAAGGATTCTACATATACTTTATTGTGAAACACTAATCTGATAGTAACTGAAATTGATAAAATAAATAGAATCTATCTGTTTAGATGGGGATTGTCCCAGTTTTCTTAAATATTCCTGTTCTGTTAAAGAGTATGTGAGTGTCCTAAGAAATACACTTACATGGTATATGTAGTATCATGGTCAAAAACATAAGGCAAACCACAGAACTTCACAGCAGTACTTTCACTATTAAGATACAACATTTAAGAATGATTCTGTTCTGCTGAGGCATGCTTTTCTGGAGGAAGGGACGATGATTATTATGGTTATTATGTTACTATGACTGCCACTTTTTAGCAACAAGACAGAAGTAACAAGAATGGTGCCAACACTCTTGGAGGCCTCATCAAAATCTAGAGAGAGGTAACAAGCCTTTCCATGAAATCCACAAGGGAAATCAGACACCTAAGGACTTCAGAAACTAAAAAAAATTGAGAAAAGAACTATCAGCTAGGTAGCATAATGCACTGAAGTGTTAGAGTCTCTAAGAAAGGTGTTCAAAGCAGTAGCTCTGAAATTCCAAAAGACTTTACCCATGTTATTATGGCATAGTATCTGGCTTTACCACCATGCCTCCAAGAACTAATTAGAAAGGGATCACCTTCCTCCATTTTCACTAATGAATTAAAAAACTGTTCTCAAACCTCTCCAGATCTGCTTGGTATGGAGAATGTACAAATGGCTCACCTACAGGTTATTTGACATTGAAAATATTTGTTCTGAGTTTTTTACCAGTTGGAATAAACGATTAATAGTAAACAGACCAACTACAGAAAAAGGTAGAATGTGGGAAAACGTACATCACCTTAATTTTACATTATGTGCAAGAGTAGGATTCAAGATGCTGATCAGTATGGAGTGATGTATGCAAAAAGAAGTGTTAATGTTGTTACATTTAGTAATCTCTATGAAGGTGCAGGAAACTTGGAGGAAAGTCTATGAGAATCAAGATAAGATTTGTTCCCATCCATGATATCACTTCAGGCAATGGGTGCAATAGAAAATGGGCATAAGTCCCACCGTACACATGACTTCATGCACAGCGTCTTTTTTGTTATCATAAAGTGAGTTCTTCTACATTGATGTTATTCATAAATAACTAAAATTTGTAAATAACACAGTTTCTTTTCATTAGTAAAAAATATGCAGAGTTCATTCTAGTCCTTCTCTACTGACTCCTACAAGTCCAGAAAAAGAGGCTGCTTCTGTTTAAAGATAAATAGTAATTAACTGTACAACACACTGGTGAAATCACCTTAGAACTACTCTACTAAATATATTCAAATTAGACAGCAATGAGTATAAAGAACAAACACTTCATATTTAGATAATCTTCGCCAAAAGACAAGGATTTTTCTCCCTAAAGGCACAGATCTGTAACCCAAAACAATTATATTTTACTAAACAAGGGGAATGTACTGTCGACCAAGTTCCTAATCACCAGATTTAATTTGTATACACAGTGAGAGTTGCTATTGCCAAACACTCATTATGAATGGACTGTAGTATCACATATTTTGAGTATAATCTGTACAAAAAATAAGGTAGTTATTGACTTTGTCCTCTTAGGACCAGAGACTTTGCATGCACTATAGAGGTGTGTCTTCTAAATAGGATTCTTAGCTGTTCAGTAACTTCATTGCTTTGAAATTGCAAATACATTTCTCTAGCTTTCTAGTTGGAGGTCACTGCTATATGGTATAGTAACCTTAAGAGACCACATAAAATAAACGTTGTTTTCTCAAAGAAGAAAATATGTACCACACTATCTACCCCTGTTGTGGAAGCTGTAAATAGAAGATTTGAAATAAAATTATCAAAAGGTCACATCCAAATATTGAACTTGAGTAAGAAAGGTTAGAAACAATAATCTAACATGGTTTCTGTTGTGGCATATGGAACACTGGGCCAAATATAAATTCTTGTATTCAATACTTGTATTCATTTCCTGCAATTCAACCTTATGGGCTGGATCTGAGGGTGCTGAGAACACCCACTTTTGTACTTGGAAGGCTGCTTTCTATCGTGTCTGAAAGGCCATGGAAATTGGGGAAGGTCCCAGTGACTAGGAAGGGCAAACATTGCTCTTAACTCTCCCTAAATTATAAAAGGTTGATCAGAACTACAGGCCAGTAAGCCTCACTATAGTCCCTGGGAAGGATCATGGAGTGAATCCTCTTAGAAAACATTTCTAGACAATAGAAAGAGAAGAGGGTGCTGTCAACAACCAGCATAGGTTAAGAGCAGCCCTGCAGAGAAGGACTTGGAGCTACGGAGGGATGAAAAGCTGGACATGAGACAGCAACATGCACTCACAGACCAGAAAAACAAGTGTGTCCTAGGCTGCATCAAATTTAGGTTTGGATAGTGCTGATGCAATTGCTGCCAGTCACCTGGCAGTATGAAGCTACAGAAATAGCTAGGAAGGTTGGAAATATAAAGAAAACTTCTCTCCCTTTCCGTTGAGTAGGTCTCATGGAACTTTATTGTTAGGTCAACCTATTGTATAAAAAGCAAAGTGGAGTTTTCATTATCACGCAGACAAGATGAGCAGCAAGTTCTGAGGCCCAGGGTAAGGAATGATGGGGCTCAGAGCTGGCATTACATTTAAATACAGGATGAGTTATTTAAGCCAAGGTTTTGACTTTGTTAAACATATGACTTAAGTGCATGCTTAGTCAATTCCAAGTGTCAGTTTATACTGATCTCATAGAGAAGATAAGACTGTAACTGTAGATTTGAGATTAAGAGAATAACTATTTAAATTAAGGAATAATTACTGTTCTGCAGAAATTATGACTAAACCTTCAGAGCAAAAGAAGTCGTTTCATGGTACTTACTCATTTTTAGGTGTCTTTTGGATCAGATGTCCAATAACTGGCAGCTTGAATCAGAATTTTGAATTTATATACCTCCATTTAATACACATCTTATTTTAACCACTGAAATCTTTTTTTGATTATTGGGCAGAGGTGTAAAGATTGTTGGCAGAGACAGGAAGGGGAGGTACAAGGCAGCTTCTGTGAGATGAAACCAGGTGCTGCCTTGTGCCAGATATAGGTAGTTCCAGCTGGCTCCAATGGAACCACTGTAAGAGACAGCTGAGGCTCTCAGCCAAGATGGTGGCACCTCTGTGAAAACATATTTAAGAAAGGGCAAAATATTGCACAGGCATAATGAGAAGAGATAAACAGTTCTGTAAATACTAAGGTAGAGAAGGAAGCAGAGGTGCTCCAGGCCCCAGAGCAGAGATTTCCCTGTGTCCATAGAGGAGATCACAGTGGAGCAGGTATTCCCTGCAGCCTGTGGAAAGCATTCCTGACACAAGCAGATACCCACACTGCAGCTTATAGAGGACTCATGCTGGAGCAGCTGATTATTTCCTGAAGGAACTGTGGCCCATGGAAACCCATGATGAAGCAAGTACATCCTGAAGTACTGCAGCCTGAGGAGAGGACCCGTGCAGGTGCAGTGGAAAAGTGTGAGGAGGAAAGAGCAGTACAGACAAGCTGTTATGTTTTCGAACCTCAAACAACATGTTGTTATGCCACAACCTACCATTCTCCATCTTCCTGTGCTGCTTGGGCTGGACGCGGGGGTAGAGAGGAGCTGGGAATGAAGCTGAGCAGTGAAGGGGGGGCGGGTGGGAGTGGGAGTGAGGAAGA
>WTSP01009016.1:20221-32378 GCA_025331215.1 Actenoides lindsayi
CACTGCGCTGCTGGGCCCCCTGCTCTGGGTGACCCTGCTGGATGGAGCAGGGGGGGACACCAGATCAGCTCCAGAGGTTCCTTCCATTCTGGAATTCCACACATAACCTTCTGGTGGTGCCAAGTGGTTTACTTTTAGTGTGTATCCCATGGGCTGGGATGTGCAGAATTGAAATATTACTTCCTAATGCAAAGACTGGAAAAGAGAATAAAGCAAGAAAAAGCAGTTTAAGCTCAGGATTAACTTCAAAAGGCCAAGGGAGCTCACTCACAAGAGCAAATAAAAGGATAAATAATGATGTGAAGGAGAAACATTCAATACATATATCCTAAATACTGCGGAGGACACTTCACAGATACTTTGGCAAAGTAAATTTCCTCCACAGAATTCTGATTCTTGGTTCTCTCTGTGAATCGCCCAGACATTGGGAAGATGGTGTGACACTGGTAGGAGGCAACACCATTCCTTCTGGGATTGAATAGTGCTGCAGCTGGCTACGGGAGATGTAAAACAGGTCAGGAGTCTGGCTCTTCCAAAGCCACCGTGGTGCAAGGTGTTTCTTGGGGGTAAGAGGCCTTCTGCAGTGCTCTCCGTGGGGTGGTTTATGCCAGGGTGGGGAAGCTGACCTACAGTTGATTGACTTTTTTTTTTTTTGGTGGTTCCTTAGAGGGGAAACATCAACTGTCCAGGGAAATCATACACAGAATAAAGTCTATGTAAAGAAAGAACTGTCTGAATTTTTTGATACAGAGGATTTTATCTGTAGGTCTTCCAAATAGTCTTTAGAGTCAAGAAGTCTCCTTGAGTCTCGAGGATTAACAGTCCTGTGGCATGAAGGCTCATGGGGGAACTTCTCACTCTTAATAACTCCCTGAAAAGGAAGTGAAGCCAGATAGAGTCAGTCTCTTCTCCCAAGCAACAAGTGACAGGACAAGAGGAACTCAGCCTCAAGTTGCCTCAGGGGAGGTTTGGGTTGGAGCTGAGGAACAATTTCTTCTCCAGGGCTGTGCCAGGCTGCCCAGGGCAGTGGTGGAGTCCCCGTGATCCCTGGAGGGGTTTCCAAGCTGTGGTGCTGAGGGCCATGGGTCAGTGGTGCCCTGGCAGTGCTGGGGGAACGGTTGGACTTCGTGATCATTCATGTGGTTTCTAATCAAAACAATTCCATGATTCTAACCCTGTTACTATTGGATTTGGTGACTTCTTGGACCAGGCAGTAGGTGCCAGGGCTGTCTTGGCTGCAGCATCCCTGCCTGCCAGCCAAGCCTGCCTGCTAGGAGGTGGGGATCTCTGGGAGAAATGCCCCTGGTGCAAGAGTCACGGCTGCCTGTTCTCCTGCCTTGTCTTCTAATTTGGTCACGTCACAAAGCGCAATTCAAAGAGTGTGAACTTTCATTTCATGCCTGGTCCCTAGCTGAAGACCTTTGGTCGTGTCTGGTATGAATAAATGCTGCATGATGATGATGTTACTGGTGAGCACAAAGGAGAGGCTGAGAGCGGGAGTTAACTCTCTGTTTGGCAGGATGCAAGGCAGGAAAGAGCAGAGGAGCAAGGAGGGGTTGGAAGAGGATGGGTCCCTTTGCCAGCGTATTCTGAAGACTATTTTAGAGCATTGTACATCCCATTCTCCCTCAGAGTTTAGGGTTCTATTTGTGTGTCCAGGGCACTAGGGGTTTTCTGACTTGTGGTGGGACAGGCTCCTCCAGATCATGAGCCTGATGCTTCTGTTCTGTTAGTCATTTGGTGGATGATTCATGGATCAATATGCTAATGAGCAGTTGAATGAACTGACTGAGTTTCCTGTCCCGTTACAGGAAGATGCTGTTGAGCAAAGGGGCATATTTTTTCCCTGTGTGACTTGTTATTCCTCTCTGTCCTAATGACTTCATTTCTCGATGTCTATCCTTCCTCCTGGTCCAGTGTATTGGCAATGAGTGCAGTGGAACAACTCCAGGGATAGGTGGTACTTTCATGGAAGCTGTTGATGGGAGAAAAGCTGCAGTCTGGAGAAATGGGGCAAGCAGCAGTGGAGGTTAGAAGGAGGTTAGATGTTAGGAGAGCTCATAGAAGCAGTGAGGGGGGTGAAGCTCCTACTGACAGAGGTGTTTTTGGAGGCAGGGTGTGCTACTGAAGCAGAAACATGATTATTGATAAAATTGAACTTGTTTGCAATCATGCTTGAGATATCAATATCCACTCCCAGACCCCTGTGACTGGCTCTTCAGCAGGAGTTGGATCAGGTCATTGGTGGCCTTGAAGCCCTTTTAGAAGAAGCTGTATATCTTGAACCCATAGGAAGATGGAGGTCTCGTGCCTTGGGGAACTTAGAGAATCATTATTAAGGTTGGAAACAATCTTCAAGATCAAGTCCAACCATCGACTAAACATTCATCATGAGCGCTCTACTAACCATTATTGTGACCACATAAATGTTATCATGACTTCTTGATAAGTATCTCACGTGTTTCCAACTGGACATGGTAGCCCATGAAAAGAATGTTTTTGCATAGCAATGGATCAAAATATGTCTCGTGGTCTGCTCAGGTATCTAATGAATTTGAGAAGCTTGATCAGTCTTTAAGGTTGCTGAGGCTGGACCTGGCTAACAAGAAGGTAGCTCCCAGCAGTGCTAAGGCACGGGCTCCAGCTTTAACTGACTTATCTAGGAGGACTGCAGTTGTCTTGGCACGTTGTTGGTATTGTATCTTCAGGTACTCAAGCTGATAAGTCAGAGGAAAGGGAATCTTCAGTGGATGATCAATGAGATCGCATTGAAACCTAAATAGTTTTGGCCAAAAACATCCATGAATCCCTTGGCAGAACGTGTAACTCTCAGACTCAGAAGTCAATTTATGGTGAAAATATGGGAGTGTAGAAAATACATCTGAGCTTAAAAATAAAAAAAAGGCTGTCATAATGCATCCAGTGTGTGCTGGGAGAAAAAGAGGAGGAAAAAAAGAGGAAAGAAAATGTTTAAAAGCTTCATTGCAGGTGGAGGTAGGTAAACAGAAGAGCTTTTAGCGAGTGATATTGAGACCTTTAAGGAATGAGGTGTTTGGACTTCAAGGCAACAAATTTTACTGGATCCAAGGAAACCCAGCAGCATAAGGACGTATTACAGAACTCTACCCATGGGCTCTTTTTCTGTCCCTGAGAACCATAAATGAGTATATAGAGAGATAAATAGATATGAAGCATCCCTGTGCAGGCACCCCAAACTTTACCTCAGATCACTTAACTTTATCTGATATATCTTTGCATCAAAGGAGAGAGGCGAGTAATCCATGGAGACATAAAACTAGCTGTTAAGAAGCAGCAGTGGAAGAGGGGGGGGGAAGGTAGCTATAGACAAATTATTTCCTTTTTTTTTTCCAGGGAATAATTGAGTGCTGCTCTGCTGGAGACAGAAGATGAAAAGCCAGGGTTGATGCTAACACTTCTGTTTCATGCTTAGTGACCTGATGTGGGGTCATTCAGATCCGTTGGGATTGCATAAATTAGAGCAGTAAAAGAAGGAGCATCTCCCTGACCTGTGAGAAGGGATCATTTTCTCCCTGGCTTTAAGTTCACTACATGAATTGTTCTTCCATTAGAAAAGAGTTGCTAAATGACCAAGAAGGAAAATACAAGCTGCTTTCTCCATGACAAGCAAAAAAGAACTGTCAGGACATGGGGGATGAAGGTTAGATCTAAAAAACAACTAGTTGGGATCTCAATACAGAGTTCCGTAGCAGCTGCTTTGTACGGTACGTATGGTGACAAAGCCCATGTAGATACCTATGACTTGATTGTGGGGAAACCCTGGTTAGCATGGAGTGACCAAATCAGCACCTTTGTCCCCTGTATCTCATGGATGTAGCCTGGGCTGAAGGGTAGGAAGGGGCTAGTTGTGGTTCTTCTTCTTTTTTTCCTTTATTTGGTTGTTGTTATGATAATTTGGTCCTTTTATCCACTTTTCCTTGAGTCTTATTCACTATTTCTTTTGCTGGGAAGGTTTCTGTTGTCTCCAGCTCAGTTAGCTGCACCAGGGCTGGGTGGTGAAGCCTTTGCAATAAGCTTCCATTACAGAAAACACACCATTTGGTTTTGACTACACAGACACAGGGAACTGGGCACGTATTTGGGCAGTTGGGAACTTGAGAAGTGTGATCAGTTGGTGCTTCGTTTATTCCTTGGTTCTCCTGTACCTTGTTTACTGGAGAAGATGAGCCTCAAGCAGAAGTATTGGGCCAGTGTTACTCTTCCTTCAAGACAAGGCACTGTGGAGGGATTGGGTCCTTTAATACTAAGGAAGCAAAGTCAAGTTAGTAGAAGGTTTGCTCATAAATGAGGGAAGAGCCAGTTTGACATGTTTGCACTGAACAAAACGTAAGGGGAGGTCTTTGGAGAGAGCTGCCAGGTTGGCTTCATTCTGGCTGTTGTTCCTTTGGCATCTGCTGCCATCACATCTCTCTGGAGTCCAACCTTAACAGGGGAATGATTCTATTTAAAATAAGTGGGACGAATCATCCCCTGGCATTGCTCCTCTTTATGCGCTGGTTGTAGGAGTAGGCACTTAGTTGGGTTAGACCCCACGTTTTGGATGGTTAAAAAGTGGGATGAGTACCACACACTTCTTAGCGTTCCTTGCCATGTCTGATAACTTCTGCCACAAAACGGGTTTGCCCACCAACTGATATTAGAGTCCAAAGGTAACAGAGGATCTCTTAGTCCTTAAACATGTCATAACTTATCAGGACACTCTATCTGAGGGAGACAGTGCTAATCATTGAATGGTTTGGGTTGGAAGGGACTGTGAAGGTCATCTCATTCCAGCCCCCTGCCATGGACAGGGACACCTCCCACTAGACCCATGATGGGAAGAGGGTTTGTGGCTCTTAAGGCCCTTATTTCAATAATACCCTGGGGGCAGGAGTCTTGCAGAGAGACACGACAGTGATTGCAACAAGCAGCAGAGGCAGCCTGATTCAGTGGAGAAAACATCTGCTGAAGAATCCTTGTGAGAAGAGGATGGGGTGTTGAAATGGGAGGATGTGGAGTGATACTTGCTGCTAAATGGCCAATTAAAATGGCCTAAGCAGCTTTGGCCAGCAGTTTCATAAGCTCATGAGTCGTTGTCTTCCTAGTTGTTTTGACTTGATTTCCCTGTAGATCTAAGAACAAGTAGTGAACTAAACAGGTAGGCACCACATCCCAGGACAAAGGGTGGAGTGCAGTAAGTTTGAGTGTGAAAATGCTGTAGTTTTACACAACGTCGTGTGGTGTTTTCTGGAAATCATCATTAGAGGCACTGAGGTAACGTGGTGGATCTTTGCTGCTTCTTCATTTGACTGTCAGTCAAGGTCTGGATTCCATTTTGTGGTTTCAAAATATTTTCAGAAGATGTTCCTTGATTGTGGGGGAGAATGGTGACTTCTTTACTCAAGGAGCCAAAGTCTGAGTGAGGTGGAATGTGTCAGAAGTCACAAGGTTTGTCTAATGATGGGACATCTTAGGATGTACGTGACTGTACTGGCAGTGGTAGTTTGGTGCATGGTGGGAGACTGGGAACTTTCCAGCAAGTCTCTGTGGAGGATGTTGCTTCTGATGCTTCTGATGCTGGTGGCTTGCTGTTATCCCCCTTAAACCTTTCTCTTTCAGAGCAGTGCTGTAAGTCAGAACGATCTTTGTCCACTTGAAGATGATGATGGCAAATGGGAACCTGAAAACCAGAGTGGCAAGAATTATATAGGTCAAAAAGTACACCATTTTAGGTCAAATTCTGAAAGCAGAAAGAACTTTCTCTGTTCTTGAAGTAAATGGGAAATAACTTCCCTGAAACCAGTGGGCTGATGGGGTACGTAGGAGTAATTCTAGATAATATGCACCAAAAATACATGGTCTCCTGAGGCACTGTAGCCCAAGCATGCTTCCTTCACCATCTTCAGCTAAGCATCCCTTTGGGCTCAGTGTATTCAGTCTTAATGGCTGAGTCTTACTGGTGCTGCCTAGGTTGATGGACCCTTAGTTCATCTCTTCAAGGTGGAGAACTCCAGGACCATTTCTCAGGAGCAGGCCTTTCCTGCTCTACAGTGGCACAGCTCCAGCATAATCAATCTTCGTTGTATTCAACCAAAGGAGGGATTTACTTTTGTTTTCAGATAAAAGGTAACAAATTCACGCCCTGTGTGTGAACGTGCAGGACTCTCCTGTCCTACCTACGTCTTCCCCTGGCACACTTCCTGTTGGTCTGCTGGCAATAATTCTGTCTGGTCAGAGGATGTCTGGGGTTTATGATGAATTACTGTGATTAGTTGTTGAGAAGGGAAGGGTTTTTTACCAGTGTTTGGAGTGAGGTATCTCAATGTGTTTAGTAGTTTTTGATCTGGGTTGGAACAGGTTTACAAAACTGAGGTGTTATTGCTGGGGAACTGTGCTGGATGTGGACCCAGGAATCCAGTTGCTTCATTAATTAAATGCTTGAAGGCTTTAGGACTGGAAAGTCCCAAATTGCCTGTCTATAATCGCATCCTTCAGGCATAACTATATCCTGTTTGTCTTCTCTTTTCCCTCCTATTTATCATGTGCCTTCCTCTTTCAGGACCAAGAAATTGAATTCCTTTTTCTGACTCATTGCTTTGCTCTTCCAATTTGTCACTGTTACAGCCACCTCCAAGAAACCACTCTGGCTCTGGAAACCATCCCTCTTGCCTTGCTGCCTTCATTTCCTCCCTTGGGTATTATCCCAGTGAAGCATCAGGCTTATGTCTCAGTAGGAACTAAAGAGTAATTCATAGAATGGTGAGGGTCGAAAGGGACCTCTGGAGACCATCAAGTCCAATTCCCCTGCCAGAGCAGGGTCACTCAGGGCAGGCCACACAGGAACACGTCCAGGTGGGTCTGGAAAGTCTCTAGAGGAGACTCTACAACCTCTCTGGGCAACCTGGGCCGGGCTCTGTCACTCTCACAGGGAATAAGTTTTTCCTCTTGTTGAGGTGGAACTTCCTGGGTTTCCTCTTGTGACCATTGTCCCTTGTCCTATCACAGGACACCACTGACAAGAGCCTGGCCCCTTCTACTTGACCCCCACCCTGCAGATATTTGTAAACATTAAACTTCTGTAGTTGGTGATGTCATGAAGTCCACTGAGGAAGGTGAGGAAATGCATAGTTAGGAAAAAAAAAATGTCAAGGAAGGAGAAGAAAAATAAACCCATTGGCTGCCTTTCTTTGATGGCCTTATTTGATGTCATGCTGCTGTTGCTTTATTATTTCTGTAGCACCAGAGCTGTACCTGGCACTTTGAATGAGGAGACACAAAATAGACTGGCAGGATGTCGATAGCCATCAGCCTATATAGAAAAGAAAATACTGTTTTTCCTGAAAATCAAGTAGAATGCTGTGGACATTTTGGAATTTATTTTTTTTTCTTTTAACTAAGATTTATCAGCAGACTGTTGGGAAAACTTTGATTCTGTCTGTGGAGCTTTAACTGAGAGTTGCAAAGTGCTTGAAGGATTTCTGAAGTAGAGCCTGTGATTGGGCATGGAAGGTCTGTCTGATGTCTTTGGACAGAAAACGTGGCATGAAAAAGCGATTTAAGCGAAAGAGCCAGAATTGGTTCATGTGCAGATGGACAGAAATGGCCATAGATGAAGTTGTGCCGAGAACTTCAGAGGTGGTTTGCAACCACCTCAACCACAGGCTCTGGAAGGATACCTCAGGGGGTTTCATAAAGCCAGAAAGCTTGAGTACTGCTCAGATGTCCAGTGGAAACCTGCACGTGGTTGAAGGTCTCCAGTGCTACTTCGTGTGTCCAGTGTTCCTGCTGCCTGCACCCACGCCAGCTCACGAGTGGTATGTGTTGTGAGGAGCAGTGTCCCCAGCTACATCTGATGAGCAGTTTATTAATAAACAAGAGCAAAAGCTGCAAAGAGGATTCTGAGAGAAGAGGTCTGTAGCTCTGAGATACCCTTAGGGCTTTTTTGTTCCTTTTTGCACTTTCGTCCCTTGTCCGTTACTTCTGCGTGTTTGAAATAGCCCAAGAGGAAAAGGTGGAGTTTCTTCACCTGTGGACTTGGTCTCCAGAGGTCCATTCCAACCCCTACCGTTCTATGACCTTCCCTTGTTCAGGATGGATTTTTAGTCCCGTTTGGCTCTCGTGCAGGAGCTTCTCAGGGAATATGATTTAGCATTGTCCACGTGTCGTGGTTTTGAGTTTCATCCTTCTCTTCTCTAGCACATCACCATGGAGGGAGATATGGATGCCTGGGGAGATAAATGCTGTGCACCATACCATCATGTTTTAAAGGTTTGGGGTTTTTTCAAGGCTTAGAATCCTTTCCTTCCTTAAAGAAGAGTCCCAGACACATAATCCTGATCCAATCGGTATCGGATCGATTGAGGAAACGCCGAAAATAAAGCAAGACAAAGAAACCATTGGCATTGCTAATGGAGTTCCTTCAATACAGAGAGCCCTGAAGATCAATGCTACCATCACGTTGGGCAACCAGCCATTTTGGGCAATCGTTGAAATAGGCTCTTGCTTTCCAACAGTCTCCCCTGTGAAAATAAGTGCTATGAGGTGATCGATGTTACCTTGTGGGTTTGCAAGCAACTATGAAAACCCTGGGGCATTGCAAAGCAGAAATGTGGTGGAAGATCTTTTAAGTGTGTCCTTGGGGGCTACTGACTCCAGAATAACCAGACCTGGATCGTTCAGGTAACACCAGTAAGCCATTTTCAGTCACTTGTCAGAATGGCTAGCTTCACCATGCTGGATCGTAGGGGTATGTAGAGGTAGGCTCAGGGGCAAAGAGAGGCACGAGTCATTTATCAGAGGTCACCAGGGTTCCTGTGCCAGAACTCATATGATACGAAGCAAAACTGAAGGACTGGGGTGGATGGAGAGCAAACAGATTTGTCCCACCTTGCTCCGTCCTGCATCTGCAGCAGGGATCAGGTCAGTGCCAAAGGCTGTGGCATCTTCTGCTGCTCTTACTGATGGAATCCTCCATCTTTTTGAAGTTTTGGAAGACAAGAAAAAAATTTGAGAGACATTCCAATCTGCCCTTGTCTTTGAAATAACTTTTCTCCCTTCTTCATTAATCAGGAAAGCTGTTACAGCTCTTGACAGCGCTCTGGAGCAAAACAAAAGGGCCTAATTCACTAATAGGACCTAATGCATAGTTAGGTTCTGCAGTGAGTCAGTCTATTTATCAAGACAGTTCAACTTGAAAATTAGTCATGTGGAAAGAATTTTTTTTTTTGGTGGTGGTGAGTACAGAGCAGGCACATTTTCCTGAAAAAGGGGCATACGTACTGTGAGGACATCACGCTTCTCGGGTGTGATGGATTTATTTGGAGGTCAGGTCACTTCTCTGCCCACGTAGTTGATGCGATCGCGGTGCAAAGTGTCTGCTGGTACAACAGAGTGCAAAGAAATTCTTGCTTTCTGGAATGGCTTAGGAAAGAAATTCTTGCTTTGT
Organism: Actenoides lindsayi; assembly: GCA_025331215.1. NCBI lineage: Eukaryota > Metazoa > Chordata > Aves > Coraciiformes > Alcedinidae > Actenoides > Actenoides lindsayi. Next base: position 29,685 of record WTSP01009016.1, read on the forward strand.
GGAATGGCTAAGGCTGGAAGGGACCTTAGAGATCATCTAATCCAATCTCTCCATCATGGGTAGGGATGCTTCTCAACTAGACCAGGTTGCTCAAGGCCTCATCCAACCTGGCCTTGAACACCTCCAAGGAGGGGACATCCACAACCCCTCTGGGCAATCTGTTCCAGAGTCTCACCACCCTTGTACTGAAGAGTTTTTTTTAAGATCCAATCTAAATCTCAGTTTATAAACCATTTCCCCTCATCCTATCAATGGACACTCTTGTGAAGAGTCCCTCTCCAACCTTCCTGCAGGATCTCTTCAGGTATTGGAATGCAGTTATAAGGTTCCCCCGGCATCTTCTCTTCTCCAGGCTGAGCAATCCCAGCTCCCTCAGCCTCTCCTCATAGCAGAGGTGCTCCAGCCCTTTTTTTTTTTCTGGCCCAAGGGCATTTCCAGTGCCCTGGTGTTGCTGAAGCTGTCCCTAGAGTGTTCCTTTTTAGCTCAGGTTCTGGGAGGTGTCTCTGTCATTGGAAAGTGCACTTTAAATACCATCTTTGTGACATTTTTTTTGTGTTTGAGACTGGAAATTATGTATTCTGTGTAGTTGATGGACTGAAAAAAAGTGTTTAAGGCCTTAAATTAGAGGTGTGATGAGTGCTGTAGGTCCCCAGGAGGTGTGCACCTGCTAGCACAGATGTGGAGAGCTTAGGCTTCATGTGCAGGCACCCAAACCAGGTGATGCTCCATGTGTGCTTCTCCCCCGTGTCAAAGGGTTAAACACCCACGAATGGGAACATGCAAACTGTGTCATCCCCTGGTGGGAACTTCTCTGAGGTGAACTTCTACTCCCATGCGCCTCTAGAAAGCAGGTTTTACTCATTTCTTTTTTTTTTTAATAAAAATGACTATTTTCTGCACTGTGAATGGACCCTCTGTGCCAGCTGGAGATAGCTGAAGCATAGAAACTCCAATACTTTGTGCTGGTATGATCTATATGCTGTATATAGAGGTTGGGAGCTATCTGAGCAGGTTTCATGATGATGATGAAGTGCATCATCTGGACTCAGCAGGGCTGCTATAAACCTTATATATAGTCAATATGCTGGAGCAGCATTTATTAAGACCCAGATATGGGCTTTCAGGACGGCCTTATCGGTAGATCCAAGAACACTTCTGGGCGGGGGAAAAAAAAGCCCTTAGCTGCCATTTTTAAGGATACAAAACCATGCAGATGACCTTCTATTTGATCTTTATGTGTATTTGGAAAAATGACAGATGGAATGAGGGTGTCCAGTGGATGAAATGCTGTCACGTGCAGTGATCCAGCTGAGATCTTGGCTTCTGGCTCCCAAACTGTTTAGCGGGGTAAACTAGAGCAGTGCCAGTGCAACCACACTGGGATGGTCCAGAGTGTGTACTTGGAGTCATCTCCAGACTGATTGCCTGGTGGGTTTATAATGGCCAAGGTGGTTAAGTTGGCCTGATACATCCCATTATATCATCTGAGGTTCGATAGCTTGTAACTGGGTGACATTTTCCACTCCTCAAGCTTCAATTTTCCCTTTAGAGAGTCCTCTTAGGACTCGAATTTTCAGGAGTATTTCAGCTAATATGTTTCAGCCATTTGACAAAATGAGAGTAAGGAAAACAATGTCTTTTTGCTCGTCTTAAGAGATACTTAGAGCTGTTTCCCTGAGGCATCTCCGGTACCTTCCTCCTGTAGATGCCTTGATAGTTCATGAAGGTATCTGCTTCTCTGGTAAAAAGATGCTCGTATTTGGCCAAGTTACAAGCACTTGAAAATCAAAATTTGTGATCACTGGAGACTTATGGGAGCTTTTTCTCCTTTAAAACTAGAGATAACTGTCCTAAAAGTCGTGTCTGGCACATTGAGCAGGGAAGAGTAGGGTGGGAGGACCCCAGAAGCCAGGAGGTGTTTGGAGGGTGAGAACTTAGCTGGTGAGACACTGAGCATAGTCTTGGGCAGCTGCTCACTGAGGGTGCTGGTTTTTTGAAGACCCTCGCACTCCCCTGTGTATCCTTCCAGAGCAAAGATGTTTGGAGCAAGGTTCCTGGTTTCTGTGAATCAATTATTGCAGAGCATCAGTATCTGGATTTGGTTCAAGGGAGATGGATGTAGACATAGAAGGGATTTTTTTAGAAGCACTTAGTTGTCCAAACTTTATTGATTGAAATGGAACAATATTTATGTGGACACCTCTAGATAAGTACGTGGACCTTTATATACCTTTAAAATTTTGAGTTTTAATCAGCTGCAGTGAGACCATCTTAGGAAGACAACCCACAAGGATATGAATGTCCTCATTTAGTGGAAAGTGTGTGTGTGTGGAGAGGAAATACCAGCTTAGGCATTGGTGCGTGAAGGGAAGGTGGAGAAATCTTAAGTTCTCATTTGCTGACTGAGGTGGTTGAGGAAGAGCAGTGTGGCTGAAGGTTGTGATAGTCATCGACAGCAACCAGGAGAACCTAGTTCTTGCATAATGCTCAGCATATCATGGGTTCTTATCAATGTTTATAAATATCTGAAGGGTGGGTGTCAAGAGGATGGGGCCAGACTCTGCTCAGTGGTGCCCAGTGACAGGATGAGGGGCACTGGACACCAAATGGAACCCAGGAGGTTCCATCTGAGCAGGAGGAGAAAGTTGTTTGGTGTGAGGGTGTGGGAGGCTGTGCCAGGCTGCCCAGAGAGGC
>WTSP01009017.1:0-48229 GCA_025331215.1 Actenoides lindsayi
CAAATATAGAATATATTTCATAATAAATACTTAAAGCACAGAATTAAAATTCACTCTTCTATCTTAACTGTACTTGACTCTGAGGATTTGTCCATACATCTCTCATAGAAATAATAATTGAAGAGGAAAAGCCACCAATACTCATCCTCTCAGAACTGTCAGGACTTATGGGCTGATACCAGGCTTGTGCTAGTTTTGTAAAAAATCTGGTATATTTTCAGACATAGTAAATAAACCCACAGAGATGAAGTAAAATATGTTAATAACCTGAAAAAAAGTCAGCATATCAAATGGATTATATCTTGCTTCATATACATAAAATGTAACAATTCAGTAGCAGTTCAGGCATTAAACTTTTTTTTTTTTTCCAAGCTCTAAGAATAAGGAGATAATTTTCAGTGTGAACCTCCCCAAAACCTCTCATTCATAATATAAATAGGTTCTCTGAGTGAGAATCTTTGCAGAGAGTGTTAGAAACAATCAGTCATTAAAATGGGGTCACGAAACACAGACCTTCAGAGAAGACATTGGTATGCTTCACTCTTGCAACAACCTCCTGCTGCTTGGAATATTTATGTCTGAAATGATATCTGTGTGCAAGCTTCAGAGCAGTGAGAAGGTACTATAGTGCCTTCTCTGTTTTTCCAGCCCTCTCTGTTTGCTACCATGCCTGAGCTGTCAAGGAATAAATGCTCTGACTTCATCTTGCGTGCTCATTCCTCCAAATTCTGACTATGCCTCTCAGGTTTGTAGACTTGTCAAGCCCATTGTAATGATTGCTGATAAAAGAGATGCACTGAGGAATTAAAGGTGGAGATATATGTTAAAATTGCCTTTCTTATTCATCAGCGGTGTCAAGCCCCTAAAGACATTTCAAAGGAATAAATGCATCTGTAATGGTTGGTCGGTTGGCTTTTTTTTACTTTTACAGATAATATTTTTTATAAAGCAAAGCCTCTTCACTCTGCTTTTCTTATCAGAGAATTTGAAACCTGAAATTTGGAAATTGAAACCTGAATTTGAAAACTGACAGAATCTTACCATTAAAATGGTTGTAATCAAAAATCTCATTGACTTGCAGAGGTGCAGTAAGATTGTATAAAACAGGATCACTCCATTTCTAGTTGATCATCCTATCCAAACATCTTCAACATCCCTGTTTTATTTTCTAGGTGTTTGCACCACCTATGTTAATAAAAGTGATTATGTCACAGTCAGCAAGCAAAAAACAATGTCTTCAGGAGGAATGGTTTCTTATGAATGGTAAATGTTCAATACATATACATACACCCCAGGGGCCCAACACCTTTCCTCAGGAAGAGCTGTTAACTGGTTTCATTCAGGAAAGCCTTTGGGACCTCTGTTAGATTAGTTTTAGTGGGTAGTCTCTGCCACACGAACAGTTTCCCTAAAGTAAAAATTTTAACCTCTCTGTTGCTCTCAAAGAGATTTGGTTATTTCAACAAAAGAGAAAAAAAAAACCCAAAAACTAGTGAAAAGGTATAGCAACTCATACTGTTTAAATAAATGTCAGCTCCAGCTGATTTGACCTACACCCCAGGGATGATTCTTTTGAGAAGGATATGTTGCAATTTTCAGAACCTAATTTAATGAGCTCATATTTGGAAATATTTCTATAAAATTTTGTATGATATCCCTTGCAATCCATAGTTGACCTATAGTCATATCCCTCCTTAGCTACTCCTGACTTAAAGTCTATTTGATCTCATGCCTGTCCAGCAACATAAATGGTACTATCAAAGAGCATGGCATGATGGGTTACTGCTTTTAGAAGACAATTTATCTGAGATGTGTTTTAAGCTCATGGCTTAGTTTTACCAATACTTCAATAGTATTCTGCCATGGTCTCAAGCCCAGATTTGGGGAAGACTGGCTCTGGTCCAGAGGTGTCTGTGTCTGAGCTGAAATCTTCCCTTGTGCACCATCCACGGCTTAAACTCCCTCTGATGTAGCTCAGCCCAAACTCCAGTATTCTTTGGAGAACAGCCTATGTGTGCCTTGCAGAGCAAGTGAGTTAAGCAGAGCATGGCTGCTCCAAGACAAGGCTGGCCTACAACCAGAAACAAGGAAAGAAAGAGCAGAGGTGACAGGGCTTGGGAGGATTATGCCTGCTATCGAATTCTGACCTCTGTCAGACCCACATGGCTATTCTTGGTGGAACCAGAATTTTCTCCTAATATAGAAAAAGGACGAGAAGCAGTTGGTCTTTGTTACCCAGAGACAACATTGCAGTTGGAACTCTAAGCACTCGCCCACTACCAAGCTAGAAGTCCTTTGCCAGCTAGAGACGGAAACGTCACAGATCTCTTTTGTGCTCAGATAGACCAGATGACTTTAGATAATTGAATTAATGTTTCAAAATAAATGCAGTGCTGGACATTCTTGTATTTAGACCATATAGCTGAAGCCAGTGGAAGCTGAATTAGCTCATGCACTTTCAAATGACTCATCATTCATGCATTTGCTCCATGAAGTGCATCTCCCCCTGCTGTAGTCCACAGAAGCACAGCACAATGAGGACAGTACTTAGAAAAGAAGGCTGGTGTCCAAACTTCCCATGCCTTTTTCTCACTACCAAATATGTCTGGGCTAGGATCTTGCCCATGCAAGTTACTGCATTGTCACTGATATCAGCTACCCAAGACTGAGATATATGGACCGTCAGGATAAATGAACAATTGTCTGCATGTAATTTTTAATTGAAATGTTAATGTAATCTCCTATGCAGCAGACAAAATTTAAATCAGATTTTCTTCAAATTTGCTGTTGCTGGAAACATACCACAACACTCTGCCATTCCCCATAAGATCATGAATCTTAATTCAGATGGGAAAATTCTCAGGCTATTCTCTTTAATTAATTTAAACATCACTAATTTCAACTAAGCTCTCCTGAGTAATTCTGGTAACAACACTTAAAAATCATGCTCCTGTGAAAAGCTCTGCTAATTCAGAAGATGATCAGAATTAATGTTACTCATTTCACAAATATGAAAGAAGATTGTCTCCGTTATGGCACATGGACGAAGTTCTAGTCTACTAGCAAACAAGATCAAAAATGAGATCATTAATACTGGCTGAAAAAAAAAAGATTTTTATATTTAAATATTGAATAGTAGGTCTTGTGAGAGCGTGAAGGGAAAAAGAGAAAACAAAACAAAAAATTTGTGTACTCACAATGGGAGGGAAAACTGTCCTTCATGACACTAGTAGACAACTAGTTAAGTAACAACCACTTTCACATTTTATCAGTGCTATAGATACTTCTCTAGTTTTGATTAAATTCATGTCACAATGGCCAAAATTATCTTCCCATTATGACAAGTAGCTGCTGTTCAGCTTGGCATTTTTAGTTTCTTCCTCAAATTTCTCAGATAGCATGCAGGCTGCTCTGATTTAATCCTACACAGTGTAAATGCCTCTGGCTTTGGTCCAGTAAATAGAAAAGTTGGGGTTTTTTTAATTTAACCTGCTGAATTTTTTATTTCCTATCAAATGCTATTGTGTGGCTGTACTTCAGTGAGTCCCTACTGGAGTAACGTTTCTGTGAGAGCAATGCCATCCAAAACGGAGCTAAAGCATTAGAAAATTTTCCTGCAGTGACAGATGAGATATTGAAAGCACATCTTTCAACAGAGGTCTGTACTCTTTTGCCTTTACATGACTTCAGCATACCCAGTGCAACTGAGTTGATGATGTTTTGGAATCTCTTATCAAGACTCTGCTGGTCTTCACAGAGTGTAATTTGATTTTATTGGTGCATCACAGAGAGACATTCATGCAAGGTGCCAGACTGTAGGCATGTATGATTAAATGGTCTTGGTTGACTGTCAATGGTATTTGTTTGTGAGATAAAATATATAGATTTACATCTGTAAGAAGGGTTATTTTATAAGTGGACTTAATAAATGCAACCAACTAGTTACATTGCATTTCACTTGCACACACTAAGTATGCTACAAAAATATTCCTTAGCAAGATTCAAAGTAAAAAGTTAGATCCATTGTTTGACAAGTTTGTCCTGAAACAGGAAGATATATAAAAATAACTCACATAGCAACACAATGCCTGTTGCCTACTATGACCATGCAAACTCAACCAAGCACAGTTGGTGTTTGCCTTCTTGGATGTTGTTTATTTTCATCCCTGGTTTTGGGGGGTTGACCACATGAGGTTATTACCAGTTTTGCTTAGAGTTTATCATCACCACAACCATTAGACCTGTTCACTTATTCTCTATTTCTGTTCATGGGCTGCTGATATTTATTAGCAGCCTAGACTGCACAGTGGAATAAGTATGACAGACAGGAAGAAAGTATGAGTGATTCTGAAGAGGAACAAGACAACTAATTTCAGATATCTCTATCATTAAATATGTAAATATTATATACAGGCTAACTGTCTGGCACTTCTTCCATAACTTACAAAGTACAAGAAAATTCTATCTTTGTTTCTCATAGAATCATAGAACAGTTCCGTCTGGAAGAGACCTTCAGGATCATCAAGTCCAACTTTATTCCTAGCCTTATCAAAAACCACCTCCCTGGGCAGGCCATTCCAATGCCTGACAACCCTTTCTGGAAAGAAATGCTTCCTAATATCCAGCCTGAACCTCCCCTGCTTCAACTTCAGGCCTTCTCTTCTTGTTCTGTCACTTGCCACCAGGGAGAACAGACCAACTCCCCCCTTGCTGCAACTTCCCTTCAGGTAGTTTTAGAGGGCAATAAGGTCTCCCCTCAGTCTACTTTCCTCAAGGCTAAACAGCCCCAGATCCTTCAGCCTCTCCTCATAAGACACAGGCTCCAAACCCTTTAGTAGCCTCTGTACCCTCTCTAGCACCTCAATGTCCTTCTTGTAGAGAGGGGCCCAAAACTCGACACAGTATTCGAGGTGCGGCCTCACCAAAGCTGAGATTTCTGTAGAAATCAGCAAGAGGTCATAAAGGCATGTGTGTGCGCATGTGTGTGTATGTGGCACTTTCTTTTTAACCTATATTGAAATATATCTAGTGTCAAAAATACAGCAAAAGACAAGGAGGTTTGAGGGTTTTATTGTCTTAATATATTGCAGTATTCCTTTCACTTTCTTCATATACTTCTAGAATTGATTTTTGATTTGCTTTTCTTCCTGATATCAACCAGAAAAGCAGATGATATGGAGGAAGCAAGGAAGAACTCTAATATTTTTCCTCATTTATACAACTGAGATTGCATTTCTATTGGTTTGCATTTGAGATGTGTTGGTTTTCAAGTGCATCTTAGAGCAAAGAAAAAACCCTGTAAAGTAAATATCTTTCCAGAGCACTTTCTTGTCAGTACAAGATTTCTACATTAAACTTAGACTCAAGTATCAGAAAGAAAATGTAGTATAGAGATATTTTTCTTTTAAGTATGTTTTCATTTTGATTTTGCAGGAACTTTGGTCCAATTAAACAAGTTCTAACATTAGATTCACAGTTGACTTAGGCTGATGTTGATCTATTGCCCTTTATTTAAAGAAGAAACAACTAAAATGCTGGAAAGATGAACAGTATGTCATCATCTTGTTGTATACAGGTGTATAAATATACAGAGTATATTTAGATACTATTTTTTCAAAGGGTTATCTGGAATGTAGCCTTTCATGGTTTGTACCTTATTAATTCCAAGGCTCAATACTGAAATGCTTTGTTAGGCAAAACTCCTCCTAATTTTTTCACTCACTTCTGAGATAGTATTTAAAATTTTGAATCCAAATTTGCAAAGGCATTTAGATACTTAAAGATGCAGAGACTCATAAAGAAGGGTTTGCAAAAAAGCCTATGCAGGATCTGGGATTAATTCCCTTTGAGAAGTCATGGGTATTAGACATCAAACAGACCTGGTGCTTTGGAAATCCCATGGGGCAGTTCCATGCAACGCTAGGTGTCTAATAGTCTTCAGAGTTTTTACTGTTGGTTTTCCATCTGGAATTACTTAAAAATCTGTATCTTAGATTAAAAGAGAAGAGCAAGCAAGTTGTAATTTTGTATTACTAGATAAAAGAAATAAACATGGAGAACATAAAAAACCAAACAGGTGTGTGTAAATATCTGCTATGTAAATTCTGGATGTTCACATATTAAACTACTGTCTAAGCATATCTCATGAGTTATGAGGCCAGGAGAGTGTAATAAATAACTAAGAGAGAATAGATTACCTACCTTTACAGGACTGTTTATAAGAACACATCTGATTTGTCTTGGCATTTGAAATATATTTACAGCACACGAACTCCTTTTTCACTGCAAGCTGAGTACAACTATGTGAACTATTACATTTTTCTCCTGCTGAAATTCAGAGAAATGAAATTGCTGCCTTGAGTCATGTTTTGAACTACTAACAAACGTCACCTGAACCAAACAAAGCTTTAAAACTTACACTGCAAGACTTCTCCAGAAACTTGTCCTGGTTTGAATTAGAGCAGAACTAATTCTGTTCAGAGATCTTACTTTTCAGCTCAGTCTTTTCTAAGTAACTGCACTTTCTGAAGTTAACGGCATATTTTTGCTCACAGTGTCTGCTTCTAGTGGTGATAATGCCCGATGTTCAGAGTTACTACCAAGGACTGGTATGCAGAAAGGCTCTCACTTATACTTCCTCCTGTGCAGACCAAGGTCATTAATTCTTGTGTACCATGTTGGGGGTGTAGAAAGTAAAAAACCATACCCACCGTGAGGAGCAGACAGGACAGGTGACCCTAAACTGACCAACCAGGTATTCCATCCCATATACATCATATTCAGTTACAGCTGAGAGATCACAAGGGTCAAGCCTCTTCTTCAATGGCTGGGATCTGAGGAGGACTCTGTCCCTTCTGCTTTTGATACTGATCCATGTGTTCACAGAATCATAGAATCACAGAATGTTAAGGGTTGGAAGGGACCTTGAAAGGCCGTCTAGTCTAACCCCCTGCCAGAGCAGGGCCACCTAGAGCAGGTCACATAGCAACGTGTCCAGGTGGGTTTTAAATGTCTCCAGAGAAGGAGACTGCACAACCCCTCTGGGCAGCCTGTTCCAGAATCCATCTCCTGAATCTGGTTATTGTCTGCTGCTAAGTCCAGTCTGGGACTTCCCCAGTGCCTGCTCCACAGCATCAGTGGAGGTGGTGATGTAATTGCCATGAGGTGCGATGGGCTAACTATTGGTTTTGTAAATACTTCATTTTATTATTATTATTTTCATTAAAGCTCTTTTAGTTTTCTTTTCCAACACATAACTCTCTCTCCCTTATTCCTTTTCTCTTCCCCTTTGGGGAGGGAGGAAGGTTAACAGAGAGTGTCTGTTACAGGTCTATTGGACTGCCCTGACCCTAAAACTTGACAATCCCCCTCCAAGCTTCTGAGTCAGCTGCTGATAGGAACAGACTTGTTTTCAGCTTGCTCCACAAGGTATTTACCTTTCAAGTCAATTTCTGCTGAGTTCATTGTGTGTCAATCTTACCCAAGTACAACAGTAAGTCCCTAATAAGTATTTACAAGACATGCTCCTTTGCCTAAAATGTTAAGAGTGGTGTGACCATGCACATGAAACAGCCCTGAGTGTAAAGACCTGACAGGTAAATTTTGCTCTCTCCCTGTGCAATGAGATAAACAAATCTTTGCCTTTCAGGTTTTTTTAATCAAACAAATAAATCTAAGAGAGATTTCTTTCGTTCTTTAATTGTGTGTCAATGCCATGCCTTTCCCAGTTCATTTGCTGTGATTTATATTTTCAGAAACTGTATGGTTATGCTGCATGAGAAATGTCTCTATTGAATTGAATTCTCTGACTGCAGTAACTCTAGATGAGCTCAGTATCTTAATCTGATGATGATTTCTTGTTTTTGTAAAACCACTGTGTACAGTGGCTGCATTACTTATAGTAATTAATTTTGACCTCATCCTGCAAAGTCTTCCTGGTTTGTTCTTTAGCATTGATCTTCTCTGTGGGAATTACCAGAAAAAAAAAAATTTTCTTCCGTGTAATAAACCAAAATAATACGCTACAGGCAAGTTTCTATTTAAAGGTCGTACCATAGGTCAACTCTGCTTTAGTTTTATAAGTTCAGTTAAAGCATCAAGAAGTTCAAAAGAAACAGGAAGATTCCCTAAAATTTTCTTTTCAGCAAGACTCCTGTGAGCACTGGCATTAAAACACCAAAATATGACTGAATATCCAGCGTGCCTGGAACACCACTGCTTTTATCTGCGACTCTCTCTGGTGAAGGTGAAGGAAGGACATCCACAGAGGATGTGAGAAAAGCGGAGTAGAAGGATTAAAGACCAGAGGTGGCTAGAGTTGCTTTGGCTGGAAATCTAACAAAGCTGGGCTCTGGGAAAGTGTACTATAACTGCAGTGTTAATACTAAATGCTAGCAACAAATGGCCAGCAGACAGTACTTGTGTAGCAGAGCAGGGGGGAAAAAAAACCTCTCATGTGTGGCCAGATCATACATATAAATGTGTCAGAAGCACTGTGCGTTTTGTATTAGAGGACTCACCACCACCTGAAATCAGAAGCATTCTCCAAAGTAACTAATTAAGTAATTAAGGCCTTCAGGATTAAGGCAATTGCGGGCAATGTGCTAGAAGTAAAATATATTCCAAGAATATTACACTTGAATTTTCCTTACGGACTTCAAGAAGCAGGAGATGCAAAAGAGCCCATAGATCAGTCTGCTTCCTTCTGATGACAAGGACTACTCTTCATCCATCCTTCCCAGTGTTTGATATTGGGTAGTCAGCCTTATTTTACGCACATCAAGCAATGGTATGCTCAGCCTTTCCCTTGCAGGACTCTATTTCTAACCTTCCAACCCTTTATAAAAGGAATCTTTGTAATATACATGCCAAATTAATGCAGCACATGATTTTGGGAACATGCTATTTTATTTCTCAAATTGGCAAGAATCACTTTTAATTTCAAAATTAAAAAAAAAAAGAAAAAAAAAAAAAAGAGGAAAACCTTTCCAGTTTAAAGACAAGATTTTATCTAAGGGAAAAGTCATCTTATAGCCCAGTATAACGAAGATATCTGCTGCCTGAACGACGTACTGAGTTGGAACTGAAAGCACTGCCTCCCCATGCCTTTGGATATTTGAAGGTGACAGTAACAAAGTGACCCAGTTTATACATATAGCTTTAGCATCTTTGCATTGCTGAAAGCAAAGCAATTATGACTGGCAGCAGGAGGTTGGAGGCACAGCCCTTTCTGATAGATAAACTATATTGGGAGATTTTTGGCTTAGACAATGAGATCTTATATTCATCTTAATTGTCTTCCTCAGCTGGCTGTGAGGGTGGTGGTGCAGGGCTTCCTGAATGGAGGATGAGGAAACAGGGCACAAAGGAAGTCCCTGAGAGGAGACTGGGACACCACCATCAAAACAAGACAAAAGGGGGTAAGAAACATCATGTTTCTATCTCTTGTCATGGAGGACAGTTGCAGTCAACAGCTTGGTGTCCAAGTGGAGACCAGTGACAAGTGGTGTTCCTCAGGGATTGGTAATGAGACCGGTTGCTGTTCAACATCTTTGTTGATGACATGGACAGGAGGATCAAGCGCACCCTCCACAAGTTTGCAGACAACACCAAGCTGTGTGTTGCAATCGACATGGCAGAGGGAAGGGTTGCCATCCAGATGGACCTTGACAGGCTTAAAAGGTGGGCCCATGCCAACCTCATGAAGTTCAACAAGGCCAAGTACAACATCCTGCACCTGGGTTGGGGCAATCCCAGGCACAAATACAGGCTGGGTGGAGTATGGATTGAGAGCAGTCCTGAAGAGAAAGACTTGGGGGTGACAGCTGATGAAAAGCTCAAAATGAGCAAACAACGTGCACGTGCAGCCCAGAAAGCCAAACATCCTGGGCTATATCAAAAGAAAACAGAGGGAGGTGATTCTCTCCCTGTACCCCCTCTACCACCCTCTCTCTCATGAGATACTGCCTGGAGTGTTGCGTCCATCTCTGGAGCCACCAACAGAAAAAGGACATGGGCCTGTTGGAGCAGGTCCAGAGGAGGGCCATGAAGATGACCAGAGGGATGGAACAACTCTCCTACAAGGACAGGCTGAAAGAGTTGGAGTTGTTCATCCTGGAGAAAAGGAGGCTTCAGGGACATCTTCTTGGGGCCCTTCAGGGAAGCTGGGGAGAGACTTTTTACAAGAGCTTGTGGTGATAGGGTGAGAGGTAATGGCTTCAAACTGCAAGAGGGTATATTTAGATTAGAAATTTGGAAGAAGTTCTTCACTATAGTGAGGCACTGGAACAGGTTGTCCAGGGATGTTGTAGATGCCCCAACACTGGTTGTGTTCAAGACTAGGTTGGATGGGGCTTTGAGCAACCTGGTCTAGTGGAACACATCCCTTTCCATGTCAGGAGGGTTGGAACCAGATGGATGACCTTTTAAGTTCCCTTCCAATGCAAACCATTCCACAATTATATGATTCTATGATCTTGACCAAGAAGGAAAGAGAAGGGATACCTGAAGGCATCAGGAGGACGTGCTGTTGCAGCAAGTGCTGAAAATGAGGACAGAGAAGCACAGTAGACCAGGTTCATGGGCGTGGGAGGGGAGTATTCGTTGGCCACAGCGTGATCAAGGTCCTCTCAATTCTACTTTGTGTGAAACACTCTCTTGATTCCCAGCAGACCACTTCTGGTTTTGTTCAGCTCACTCTGCACAACCTGCACAGTCACCAATGATCACATTAGCCAGGGAACCACGTGCTGTGTACAGTGCTCTCAGTGCACACACACAGCAGTGCAAGCTGGGCAGTCTTACCACTTTCCATACAGCTACTGTTACAGGCCCCCAAAACACTTGAATTATTTACTCATTATTGGCTGCACAGGTCCAGGCGCTGTGCTTTCCAAATAACACTAAGACACAAATCTCTCCCTACAGAACACAATACAAACTAGGAAAGATCTTGTTGGAACAGTAGTAAGGGACACCAGATACAAGCAAAGAGCTCAAGGCAATTAGCCATTATCATCTACTTAAAACACTTTTGCCACTGTTGTCATGACATAGCAGCTTTCCATTTTCCCATTGCCTTCATATCACATCACCATTCAACTCAGCTATTGCCCCCTTCCATCTGCTGGAAATCCCAACTACAGTTCTCTGAACAGCTCAGACAACATTTTTATTTTTCATCCAGCTAAGCACAAAAATTCTGCAGTAATAACTTGTCTTTTCCAGGAAAGTTCATGTATCAGCTGGATGAGATCTTCGGAACTCCTGTACGAGGCAGTCATCTTAACTTTTTATGAGGCAATGGACTATCTAAAGGACAGAAGAGATTTCTTATTTGATTATCTCACCATCATAGTTTAGACCCAGCTGGGAGCTGAGCACCATGTGGCCAGTTTCTCCCTCTGTCCCTTCCCTGTGGGATGGGAAGGAGAACAGGAAGATAGATGCAAAATCCTGGGGGGTGAGATAAGGAGAATAGAACAAAGTGAGAGGAGAAGAAGCAACAGTGATAACAATAATAGGAATGAAACAACGTATGAAGTGAGTGATATAAACTGCACCAACTGCCTAGCCCTGCACCTATGGCCTGTGCCAGAGACCCATGTATGGCCTGCGCAGCCTGCCCTCTGCCCTTATATAGCAGGCATGATGCCGGTATGGTATTGAATGTCCCATTGGCTGGTTCAGTCTGTCCTGGCTGTGGCCTCCTCCCAGTCTCTGGTGAAAATTAACCCTATCCTAGCCAAACCCAGGACAATTTCTTTCTTATGAATAAACCTCTGAATAAGGGGAAAGCCTTTCCTGTCTACCCATCAGGACTTACTACATTGCTGTGGCATGAGAACGCTAGCCAATGAGTGAACTGCCTGTCCGTGGCTAATGCATTGGGCCAGTGCTCAGTGTATTCACAGGGAATTGCTTCTTGAAAAAAACTAATGGGCTTGTTGAAATATGACCATTTTCTCAGTATTGGTAGAAAAATGTCCTGTAAAATATCTCAGTAAACAGACTGACCTATTCTCCAGGGAAAGATGCTGAGAATGTGGGTTAAACACTGTGGCTTGTCAAATGCATTAATAGATGAACTGTATTCTCAGCGCTGATCCTAAGAAGAATATGCAGAGCAAATGTCATTTTTGCAGCCACTAATTGAACATGACTATGGCTGAGAGCACTTTCCTACCTCCTCTGCCTACTCTCAAAGACCATGTCCCGTTTGTTTATTGGAAATATTCATGCTTCCACAAAGATTCACCAGGGACTGCATCTCTGCCAACGGGGCCTTGTATGTGGAGTTATTATTCTGCATTTCCTTCTTACACTTGCCTGATCCAGCCAATTTGAATCATTATGTTCATGCAACATTTCTGACAGCAGAGGAGAGAGTGCAAATCATGCCCAACTTTGCATTTGGTTATGCCATCCCTCAGGGTGATCAAAGCAACACCAGGGACGTCTACTTTGAAACCAGGTGACCCTAAGTAACTTCTAGTTTTGCATATGCTTTCAAAGCAACAAAAGACCTCGCATAAAGTGTTGAACAACTAGTTTCCACGAGGAGATGTGGACAGAAGGAAGGAGACAGCAAGGAAAAATAGCATTGGTTGAAGTGAAACATGTTGAGAAAACATCCCTTCACAAGGCCTGATAACGTGAGATGGAGATCTTCTGCACATTGGGTTATGACTTCCACATATTTTTGTACAAGAACCTGGCCAGACACAAGCTCATACGTCAAAACACCTCTCAGCTCTCAGCACATCAGTGGCAACCATCGGAACCACTGAAGTTAGTCCTAACAAAAACTAGGCTCAAATTTAGCACTCGGCGTTTAAGTGTATCTTTAGAAGCAAAAGGTAAAACTTGCTTCTAACTCCAGACAGCTTTTTTTCTAGCCTGCTGGAAACTGGTTGACAATTATTCCTATGAGGTTTTTGTATTGTCAGTAGCCCCAGAAATGCCACATTTCAGGAAGATGGCTGCTACTAGCAGTAGGTCTGTAATGCCAGCTGCAATTAAAACCTTGAAAAATAGCATGCAGCATCTTACAATTTATGAATAATGATGAGTATGTTATTGCTCATAGACCCTTGAGCTCAGCACAAACCTCAGGTAATTTTTCATTATACTGCAATACTATGCACCTCCAAATCAATCACAGTTCTGCCATGGACTTCTAAAAAGGCAGGGTAAGATATCTCAGGACATGCAAAAATCCACCTGCTCTGAATACGCAACAAGGAAAGCACAGTTCATGCTGTAACAGCAGCACCAGCATAAAGCAACACAACCGGTATCAGGCCAGCTAAAATACACCCACTGTTGCATGATTTATAACAAAGCGTTCTCAATGGTACAGCTGGAAGAAATTAATTCTGGAAGGTAAGACACAGATTCGAAGAAGCTGGTTTTGTGTTTAAAAAATTAAAAGGCTACAATTCGTCTCACCTTTTTAAAAAACAAGAAAAAAAGGCCACCAGGGAGGCCACCCAAAATTACCCTTATGCCCAAGCAAAACCAGCCCCAGCCTTGCACATCTTAAGGCTGTATGAAGCAGGCAAAGAGAAGTAGGAGTAGCATATGGCTAGATCCTTTTTATTAACTGGTAGCTGAGACATATCTCACTAAACAGGTCAAGATTCCCTGTTACATCTATATTAAAAGAATCAGAGTTACATATATGCATATAGAGGGACTAACTCAATGTACATATTCTTCCCAGTATGTTTGAATAGGGTGTTATTCTGTAAATACCTATACTCAGAAGGACGGTTTCAGACCCTGCTAAGGCCTGATGCTGTGGCATCGGGAGTTCAAGAGCTGTGTGGTGAGACCAGAGTGGTGCAGGGCACAGATCCAGATGGTTGAGCATTTTCTTCCCATCTTCTGGGCAATTCCCACAAATACATCTACAGTGTCCTGGAAGAGATGCCACAGGGCTACTACAAGCAGGGAGCTCAATATCCTGGCAGCAATAGATGAAATTCTGACTTCCCTTCATGATATTACATTCCTTAATTTTCCTGGAGTCAGAGTTTTTATGTGTGGGGATCAAATGCCACTTCCATCTAAAACAGCCTCCCAAGGCCATTGAATTTATGTGGGTAAAAGCAATAGAATGATATAACCCCCTCGATCTGCTGTTTGGCCTTCAACTTGTACCTCCTGCTGGCACCCTACCAGGCTGTGTGTGCACTCAGTCCTCGAGCCTCCAGCTCCAGTTCAGAGGTGATGGTAACACTGGCCTCTCTCTGTGACCACTCCTTGGCTGTCACCTCCACCTCTCTGTCCACATTCACACATAGCTGCTGCTGCTGCTTGCACACCTCAGACAAGGGCTCCTTCCCTTTCTTCTTCTCAGAGCAAATCAAGCTGGATACTAACTCAGGAGGCAACACACTGCCCCATGACTGCTGACAGTGCATAGCAGTCTACTGCGCTGTGTGCCAGCTGTGTTCTCAGTGACCTCAGGTCTGAAACAACACAGAAAGCATTGAGTCCAGTACCCATGCATCTGACTTATATCCATGTAAATGAATGATTACCAACTACTCAAAAAAAATCCACCTGAACCATACAAAATGTTTTAGCTCTGGATTTTTGAAAGAAGGAGTTTTAACACTCTCATTTGTACCTTTTATTTCAAAACCTCATTTCACCACTTAAAGTTATGGTCAGAGATATGCTAGATAGGACCACATGACATGGATATTTTAGGCCTTATTTTTCTTTAGTGCTATGAGATGGACATTTTAGCAAATATAGCGCACAGCTGGTCTTTCTTTCCACCCACAACATGTTTAGCTCCAGCAGCAACAATAGGTACTTCAGGCTGCTGGTCATCTATAATAAGATGGATCCATCTCTCAGGAAGAACAAGACAGTTTTTGAAAGTCTCCTCTTTCTGAGACTGTCTCTGGACTTGGTAACTATTACAGCCAGTAGAACTGAAATACAGAAGACGTTTGCGGTACTAAAAAGCTGCTAGATTAATGGCTTCAAAGGAATGGTTTTACAGAGGGGAAAATTTAACAGTGATTGATTGCATTTGTAAAAGGAGGGAAAGTCTAGAACTGGTTCTCTAAAGAGTTAACATCCCTCAGGACCTAAGATGCTGCTGCTTCTGCTTTCAGAGACCCATTAAAGACTGCAGCACGGATGAGAAGTACAAACCCAGGTTGGGGTCTCTGGCTGGAGGAAGAAGTAAAGGCCATGAAGCAGTGGGAGAGAGCATATGGAGATGACAGTTTTTTCTGCAGCTGAAGTACCAAGTGTTTGAGGTATTGTCAAACCCTGATGGTGATAAGGGTGTCTTGTCCTCTAATTCAACATTACTCCAGTGTGTTACAGGCTTGACTGAGGCCACTAACTCACTTCATATGATCAACATAATGTGGATATCACATTTTCTTACGTGAGTAATATGATGGCCAGCAGGAACCTGAAGTTAAAAGGTTTGGTGACATTTTATTTTCTCTCTGAGTTCCTGAAAACTTAAAATTAAACTAGGAAGCAAACATCTGAATGAAAGAAATCCAAGTGATATTTATGGATTTTTTTTTTTACTAGGCAAATGCCATTACTAAAACAGACTCTCAGTACATGAAATTCTCTTAGGGCCCTCCCTATTTCCCCAAGACTGTTTATGCATTGGTGTATGCCTGTGTGTGCTTACCTTGTTAAAAACACCCCACCAGTGTGTCACTGAGCTATGGAAAATGTAAGTCTATGGGAAACATTCAGCTCTGACTCATTATCTGTATTCTAGCCACAGGATCATGAGCTTAGAAACAGAGAGCAAATTTCACATCAGCGCAATTAGACCACATTATTCTTTTCCTCAGTAATTTTGTCATGTGGCATATAGTTTTGTTTGATTTTTCATCCCAGACGTGGTTACTGTAATACTATAAAGTAAGCCATTTGCTCTCCTTCACCTTTCTGCACAGAATTCATGAATGAGAGAGCATGGATGAGTGAAGCAGGCTCTTTGGCAATGTCCTTATTAAGCTGCTGGCAAATTCCCTTGCTCAGGATGAGGAATAGCAGCTGAAAACAATCAAATATCAAGTCTCCATCATGATGCCTCAGGACTGCAGTGCTGTTGCTAGAGACCCTGCTTGCAAAGTGCCATGACTGAATAAAGTAGATCAAGAAAATTATCATTATAATGAGACTGTCCTTGCTGTTCTCTAGCCTGTTCACCATCCGGCCCTGCATCACTGTAGGATCTTCCTCATGTCTTGATCTTGCCTTCCTGCACAGAAATGTAAAAAAAGACCATTTCAGCCCAGCCTTCAACCTGGTCAGAAAGACTCACACCTGAAAAAAAACAGGGGAGCTATCGGGTGGACATTCCCAGGCTAAGCAGAGCCCACACTTCCCAGGTGAGCCCTGCAGGGTATTGCCCTCTCCATCTTCCATCAGGCAGCTGCTCCTGGTATAGACTCAGTACCAAAAGGATGGATTTAAGGATACATCTTTTCAACATGAGGCCCTGCTTTAGATGTCCATTAAGACTTGTTCTGCTGTTTGGCTTTGGCTAAGCATCTCCTTCTTCAGTCTCTGGGGGCATTGAATATTTTCTGTGGAGATGCCTGGTCTTGTTATATAATCCACCAGAAAGACAGGCACTAATTTCTGTGAAAATATACTCATCTAGTGAGTTTACACTAAGCATCTAACCTAGGAGGCCCCAGATGCCACACATCTGTCCTATTACAGCCCTACCAGTACAAACTTAGGTCAATCTGCTTAGGGGCTGCCTTATGAATCAGTCTGGTTTCAGGACCAAGACAGTGTATCTAAAAAGTACTAACCAAGAAGAGCTTCTGAAAGGCCCTGTTAGTCAAGAATAGGGCAGTACCTCTTCTCCTCCTCCTTCCTGGGAGTAGACTTGTTAGCTGTGTCACATCCGTAGTCCAGATGGTAACAAGTATTTTGGAAAGCAAGGTGGAGAGTGGTCCCCAGGTTTGATTCATTTCTGCTCTTCCTATTTTGAGAACAAAGATAATTTTTCTCTGTTCCTCTGCTACTACTGGGGAAGACTGAGACTGGGTTGTTTAGTCCATGGCACAACCCAGCCCTTAACCCTAGCCAGCCATGCCTAAACATCGCTGAGCAAATGACCCAGTCTATGACACTAAGAAAGAAATTCCTCTTGTCTCCATTCTGTCACTGAAATGAGAACATTAATAGCTACTTACTTAATAACTATGAATTAGATAATGTTTGTACAGTGCTTACCTACAAAGAAGAGCTAGGAAGTGTTAAGGGTTTTTAAAAAAACGTTAAATTGGAAAATTGCCTTAAAATTAACTGCTATGATAAGCCTTTTATGATTGTACAATGACTTTTTATTCTTCAGCAGTGTTTCTGTTGTTGAAATTTTCCATTTCCTTCATAAATGCCAACTGTCTGACGAGAAGGCTATTTACTATGAGTGCTTGTGATACATAATCTCTATCTTTACCTCAGAAAGGTCTTGGGGGAGGGAGAGGCAGTCATATGCCCTCTGATAATAGCAAAGTGCAAAGTGAGGAATATAATTACAAATGTATTTTTGTCATCCTTTTGCCTGTGGGCATAGACAGTATTTTGGATCTAGCTCTCCTGTTTTCATGTCAAAGAGAAACAGATGATGCTAGTAAAGCACTTTCTTTGGTGCCCTCCTTTTTATTTACAAAGATGGCATGGGGAGTGCTCTTTTCATGAAAGCAGCAGAAGCAAAGCAGAATCAATCACGATGTTCAGAGATTCCTAATTCTGCCTTCCCAAAGGGGTTCATGCTGAATATCACTGCTTCCATTTCTTCTGATGGACTTTCATGCTATTTTGTTTTCCTTATCTGATCTATTTTTCTCCTCACACAAACACTCTGGAGAACAATTCCCAAAACTTTGCCTTTGCCACCTGCCTCGGGGAACCCTCCTCAGACTTGCAGCTCCATTGCTGCCAGGATGCCTGGTGAGCAGTGATTTCCCAAGACATCATGACATAAAAGTCTACTTAACTGCTCTATCTCATTAGCTCAAAACCCCAGGATAAGGTACAGCCGTTCCCTATAAGCAGACGTGTAAGTGGAACCAAAGACCTGGTTCACAGCAACAGCAGTAAGCTTTCAGCATAAAAGGAGAACTGCAGGAAAAAAGAAAATGGCTACAGGTTTCAAAAAAACAAGTTTACAGCTAGAACAAGAATCAGATGGCATCTGTTGTGCTGTGAGACTTTGTCATCTTGTTTTATTTTATCTCACAGCAGTTGCAATTGTCCTTTGATTCTGACAGGCTATTGTGCTATTTTCCCATTAATTCTATTTGGATTTATATAAAGGTTTTCATTGGACCAGATTTCCTATGTATGTCAAAGTGTTCCTTGGTCCTGCTGTTATTTATGTATTTCTTCCCTAGGTTTTTTAAGTACCTGACAAGAGGACTCCAGGTACTGTTAACTGTCCTTAAAGTACTTCTTTGTCAAAAGTGCCAGTTCCAATCAGATCAAACAATCCAACAGTGAAAGCAGTGTTGTATGTGTCCCCCATTTTGACCCTCTCCAGTGATGCTCTCCTCATGAAATATGTCTTGTGCTCTTCTCCTGAGGATGAGGAAAATTTCTTTAAGACCTGGAAGAAAACAGCACTGGATGCCCACACCTTTGCATTTCAAAATGCCCCACCACAGGTACTCCTGCTGTTTACAGCTGTTGCAATAGCAAAAACAGCAGGAGAATATAAAGGGTGCAGTTGTAATGTGTCATTTCCATTGGCACTCTGCATTTTCTTTCCGTTCTTTTCAGAGCTACAGGATTTAACACAATGCATCCGCTTTGTACAATGCTGGCAAGAAATATCTATTTGACAGTCATTACTGGTCATCAGTTCCTATCCAGCTGCTGGTAGAAGATTTTGGGGAAAGAAAAGAACGGTCCTATATTAATAAGAGATTTTAGTAATGAAATTCAACTACCAAAAGTACAGTCAACACCAGTCATAGGAAGCAGCACTTGCAATCACTTTCCAGCCATTCTGTTCCATTGTTGCTGCCAGTGCAAAATAATCTTCAGAAATACTAGTGAAAGCAGGAAATTAAGGAGTCACATATTGTGCTTTTAGCCACAGACTCTTCACAGGAGACAAGCCAGGAGACAGCACATCTGGAAGCACTTTGCTGTTGTAAATCCAGAGGAACTGCTGGATCAGGGTGCAAATTAGAACATCTTCAGGCTGGGATGAAACCGACCTTGAACAGCCTCTACATAAAATCACCTTCTTAGCATTAGCTAGGACATGAATAAGACCAAAATCCATGAAGAGGGGAATGTCTCAACTGGGTCAAAGCCCTGCCTGCCACATCTGGTGTTTCACTGGTGAAAACTCTAATCCACTAACTCTGAACTCATCATATATAAGGACTGCCATGAGGACATGCTAAGATACTGCCATTTTAACATTTCTCTTCCAGATTCCTCAATAAAGTGACTATGTAGTCTTCTAGGAAATAAATACACATATAAAAATGTGAATATACAAATGAACCCATCAAGCAACTTCAAAGTAGCAATGTACCCCCATCCTGGCAGACTTGAATACTAGCTGCTATTTGCATAGTTGCTGTGGGAGCATTCACTGTCCCCAGACTCCTGTCTGCCATGAATGAAAAAGAAAAATGTTTGGGTGAATGGCTTATAAATGCATCTCTCTCACAGTGGGCCAAGATAGGGAAGGAAGGAGCTGTGAAATGTTTACGAGAAGCTTCTGAAGATAAACCATGGTAACTTTAGGAATGCTTTCCAACTGGCCTTCTTCCTAAGGGATAGTTCTGAGAATGAAATTGAGAAAAATCTCCAAACCAGAAGGAAGCAGGATATATAACCATGCTACTTCATGCATCCTACTTATCAGCACTCTGATCATGTAATCTTGTAGATCCACTTCAATTTTTAATATGCAGATGTTTTTAAACAGGTATTTAAGCTGTTCAGGTGAGCCTGAGTCAGGTGAGTAAATATTTGGCAGGTTTTTGATGGTTGAGTGGCATTAGAATACAAAGTGTTTGTGATAAACTGGAGAAGCTTCCTGGAAAAAAATCAAAATGGTTCTCAGCAGGGATGAGTACAACGTACTACATCCAGATAAGCACAGTCAACTAGGCAACTGAGCTAGATGGCAAGTTCTAGAATAACATCTCATAATTACAATGGATGATAATGCTTACATGAGTCAACACTATTGGGAAGGGAAAACATCACCCTGAATTGTAAAAAGGGGAGTAAAAACTGAAAGACATACTACTAGTTAGACCTTGGTTAGAGTATTATGTCCAGTTTTGAGCAAAACACTTCAAGAATGATCTGTAGCAGCTGGAGAGTATGAAAAAGAACACCAAAATATCAGAAGTCTAAGAAACATGACTACTGAATAGTGACTGAGGTAATTTGTGCTTAACCCAAAAGAAACCTTAAAATATATACAAGACATTAGCAAAGGGGAAGGAAACAATTTGTTATTGTGTGTTTAGATAAGTCATAATGGGCCTAAATTGCATCAATAAAGATTCAGAAGCAAAATTACGAACTGTTCTATGACACTAAGGATAACAGGGCACAGGAATGGATATGACAGATCTCCATGATCGGAGCCTTTGACTAGGAATTATGGAGTCTTTTGAAGGGTGCTATTGGGAGGGAAGGCATGTAAACAGGCCTGATATGCTTTTCAAGTCTAGGTAATACTCACCAGTATATTTTATTGGGAAAAAATTCTCTCTAAAAGTTTCTTCATTTTGTTTTTATTCAGGAATGTGGCATAGAAAAATGAAGAAACCAGAAACTCAAGAGGTTTTCAGCTCAAGTGTAGGTCAGTGCCTATAGGTGTTATATGAAGACAAAAGAGGAGCAATTATCACTAGCTGAGTCTTGCCACTCTCTAGGGGAACGACATAACAATGCAATTACAGCAAGGAGTGAAATACCAGCATGACCTGAACAGGCCCATTATCAATGAAATCTTAAAATGGCAACATCAATTAATAAAATGCACCATGCAGTATGAAATTATAGCATGAATTTAAGATAGCTAGAGTGGGGAAAAAACAAATAGGGTTCTTTGATTCAGTTTATCTGAAAAGCCAACATAAAGCAAAGAGTATACCATTTGAAAAGGTTTTTTCTGTCTTGTGTGTGTGGTATGTTTCTTAAGACATTGAGCTGATTCAGGTAATAAAGTAATGAAATTATATTATAGCAACTCTTTTATCAATCAGAATTAATCCTCCTCGTCTGACATTTGCAGCTAAGGTGTACAAGAAGGTAATGTGATATGGCAATGAGAAAATAGACTGGCCAGAGCTAAAAATGCCATAAACTCACCCTGGAAAGTTAGCTATGAGATGAACAAATTACTCTTTTGATGAAGGGAGAGGCTTATATTTGAGTATCAAACATAATATTGAGTACTTGGTACTAAAGAAAAAACAGATGTTATTAATAATACATATTTTTTTCTCCATGAACTCTAGTACTACGTAGATAGAAAGGATAAAAGTACAGTCAAAAGATTCCTACTAGCTCTAGCACCTGCCTAACAGCATCAAAGGCCAGATCAGTGAAACAGCGTTAATTCATGCTAGATACAGCAGCTGGGATCAAGACTTCAGCACGCCAAACTGAGTTTCTAGTTTAGAGATCGTGAATCAAGGAACAACAGTACAAGCAGTGTCTGTAATGCCTCACTGAGCTTTCCAGGGTTTACAAGTCAGCTTGATCTACTATGAAAACTACATCATGGCTTTATCCACAAAAGCAAAAACATCAGTGTACAGTTCACTGCCTTCCCAGTTACCTTAGCAAGGGAAATTAGTTGCATCCATGTGCCCTTTTAGTGTTTCCCCATAGCATATTGTGTTAGAACACATTGGCACCAAACAACATCTTTGCTCAACAGCAATTTGCTCACGACAGAAGCACTGTGGTGATGGCAGGAGGGCTGAGCTGCTGTGAACAACACTAGTGGGTAGCAGCACCATGTGTGACTCCTGAACACAAGACTGTGCAAGGCAGCACACCCTGATTAAGCATCATTTGGGCCATATATTGGCCCTGTGGATGAGATATTTCCATTGCTTCGGTGACATGCTTTATGCAGCAGCTTTAGCAAGGGAAGTTCAGACATCCACAATGCTGCCAACTCCCATGGCTCATCGCAATCTCATAGTCAAGAAGCGGATGTAAATTGATTCCTGTTTTCTCTT
The DNA here is from genome assembly GCA_025331215.1 of Actenoides lindsayi. Lineage (NCBI taxonomy): Eukaryota > Metazoa > Chordata > Aves > Coraciiformes > Alcedinidae > Actenoides > Actenoides lindsayi. The sequence continues at coordinate 22,248 of WTSP01009017.1, forward strand.
TTTAACAAAAAAATGCAATTTATCTCTCAGAGGAGGAGATTTGTAAAGAAATCAGTTCCAAAATTAACTTTGGTCACAGAAAGAAAAATTTTAATTTGCAGTTCAAAGCTACCTATTAGCGTATGGTACCCAGAGGAGGAAAACCATGCAGCTGTCTGAAAGGAGTCCAGAATTCAAGTAAAATGTTTCCAGGTAAGCTAGCCAAATTTATCATAATTAGTCTTGGGAGAGCAGACAAAAGCCTATAATTTGGGGACAGCATCCTACAGATGTAATCAGATAAACACTGTAGGCCTGGACTGAGACTCACTTTTCAGTAATAAATAAATAAATAAGGCAAAACACTGGGGCGTTTTTTGGTTGGTTTTTTTTCCCACCCAGAGAGATCATTTCATTGCAATTCAGACATGCAGAAGCTCCATTATCAACAGCACCAATGTTGTCTTCAACGAGCCCTTTTAGAAAATACTTGTGTGTCCTAAATGCATAAAACACATTTTGAAAAGCAATTTATGCCACTGAGAATTGGCTGTCTAAAAACCTTTGAGGATTTGGGGTTTAAGGACAGATTTTCAAAGCCCCAGGGCTTAGGTCACATTTTTTAAAGGTAAAACTCCAACACCAATCATTGAAACAGTTTTTCAAGTCCTATATTTCATTTCCTAAATCACTCCTGTCTCCTTAAAGAGTTGCACAATACTAATGATGACATTGTGGTTAGACATTGTTACTTCCAGGAACTCATTAGCTGAGGTTTCCCCCTCAGGGGGGGTGATACATGGTAGCAATGGCGGATCCATGGCGCCAAGTACAATGAAGTAACAAAAGGTACATGCTGGATGGCAGCACATAAAGCCATTCCTTAAAGTATGTCCTGACATAGGGAAAAAAACATTCTACAGCCAAGGAAACAAAACTAGACCACTTTACTTTGTGCTTCTGATAAACCCAATCTACAGTCTCTTGAAAAACGAAATTACATTTACAGGAGTAATATAAAGGTAGGCTACCCCCTGGCCATGACAATTTTTTTTTATGCAGATTGCCCAGTTTTGCAAGAAGAGTTTATTGGATTATCTAGTTTCACAGAATTTGTCCCATTTAATTTTGTCATAAATATTAAGAGAGACATTACCTAAAGTCCTGAGGCCAGGGAATGAGAGTTTTCATTTGTTCATCCAACTTTGATGAACATGAAGTAGTTCCATTTTCATACTGCGGTGGTAACACTTCAGCCAGCATTATAACAAGGAGACCTGATTGGTAGGCATTTTAAATAAAGGATTATTTTGTGGTTGAGGCAGAGGAGCAGGGCTCTGGAGACCTGATTTCTGTTCTTTGATCAGTCACACAAACCCTGCATGACACTGGGCAAGCCAATTAATAGCTCTGTGTCTCTGTTCTTCAGCAAAAATTGAGGGGAAGAATGTTTTTTTTCTTTCACTTTTCCTCTCTTTTGTCCACACAGATGACCAGCTCTGCAAATTGTTTCTTATTGATTGGTACAGTGCCACTCAGTGTTTCCAAACTACAAAACAAAAAATCCTTTTACATTTTCAGGATCTGTTTTTACATGAATATTGAACAGTGACCAAGTTCTCTTCTATTGAAATTTGGCTTAGGAATTTCATCAATATTTTTCTTTTTATAATTTGTTAATACTTACATGACAATGGCTGTAAGCCTCGGAAAATAGTCGAGAAAATGATTTTACAAATATGATTTGTAAGAATGAACTGCATGTGTGTGTGGATAAGAGGGTGTTTTTATGGATCAGAGTAATAGTAGTAGTTTTGCTGCATCCATGATGGTCAAAGGATGTAACCAATGCAAGTTTTCCAGAGAGGTAATATCTATTACTAGCACAGCTATATGAACAAGACAGCACAGGTAGAGTACCAAATAAACAAGCCTTAGTTCAAGTATATAGAGATAGACGCAGTGCTTAGGTTGGAAATTCTTAAGTACTTATGGAAAATTCAAAAGTCCAGCCTTCTGCTCTCCTATCTTCTTCTCCCTCTACAAAAAGTGCCAACATCTGTGCTGAAATACTAGCGAATAAGAAAATACCAGCCCTTTTCAAACATTGCATCTGTGCATATAACGTTAATATACAAATGGCTATCACAGTGGTCAGAAGAAGAGTTTGTTCTCCCTTTCCCATCCCCACATTGCAATTGACAGGTCAGCACTTGAACTGTAGTGATGGACTGTGACTGTGCCACAGTTTCCTTTCAAATCTGCTTTTACAAGAGGCTGATTATTTGGACAGCTCAACATCAAAGAGAAATAATTTACTGTTGTGTTCCTTGCTGTACTGTATCAGTCCTCTTTTACCTGCAGCTTACACTACTGAAAAGAAGATCTATTCTTATTTTAATTGTCTGAATGCTTACAGGAGAGAATCCTTATTGTAGTTATGGTTTAATAAACACCAACTAGGACCTGTGCCAGGTACCAGGCATAACAGCAGGAGAGGCATAAGAACTTCTATTTTTCAGTCTTAGAAAAAAGCTTAATGAAGCAGAACATCAAACAATATGTTCACTTTTTCCTATTTTGCTTGTAATGAAATAAACCAACTGCAGATTTACATCTGGACTCATACATTTGCCTAGGTTATCCTTCCTGTCACTTCACACCTAGCCCCTGTTAGGAGATGACATCACCACCCATTTGACATTCTTTCCAACAGTATTTCAGAGAAGCAAACCATCTACAGAACATTTTACTAATGCAGAAGATACCAAGCCATTAATAATTGGTGTGAACCACTACTGATGGTTAGATTTCGGCCTAAGTTGACAATGACTTTTTGCCTGATGTTGTTGATTTTGCTTCTTGTATTTTTCATTAAAGGAAAATAATGAAGATACAAGCTCTTTGGTGTAAATCATTAAAGATTCTGACTAGCAGTGTGATAGTAAAAGGTAGATCCTTTCTGTCCTATTTTGTTCATATTTTCATCTACCCTTAAGAATTCATAATTTTGAAAGTGGAAGACTCAGCGGCTTGCAAAAATTCAGAAGTCTTTGTAAGACACCTGTCATAGTTTAGGGCAGCCACTTAGACCTATAACAGACGCTCTCTGTTAACACCCCTCCCTCCCCAAAGGGGAAGAGAAAGGGAATAAGGGAGAGAGACTGAGAGATTAGAAAAGGAAACTAAAACAGCTTTAATAGAAATTAAATTAATAATAATAAAATGAAATGTATACAAAACCAGTATCAAACCCAACCACCATCACCACTGATGCTGTGGAGCAGGCACCAGGAGAGTCTCAGACTGGATCCAGCAGCACACCGGGAGATGTTCAGGAGCTGGATTCTGGTACTGGATTCAGGAACACACAGATCAGGATCAAAGGCAGAATGGACAGAGTCCTTCTTGGATGCTCCTCAGGAGAAACCAGAATAGGTACCAAGCCAAGCTGAGCAAAGATGGCAAAGGGGGCCAACAGGGCAAAGAGAGGGAAAAGACCCTCCTGATCCCTCAGCTTTATACCAAATATGACGTATATGGTATGGAATCCCTCGCTGGTCAGTTTAGGGTCACCTGTTCTGTCCACTCCTCCCTGCAGGTGTGGCCTTCCACTTTCTCCACCCCCCAACATGGTACACAAGACCCAGCAGTGGCCTTGGTCTGCACACCAATCCTTGGTAGTAACTCTAAACATGAGGTGTTTTCACTGCCAGAAGCAGACACTGCTTGGGAAAAGATGTTGCTAATTTCAGAAAGTTCAGTTAGTCAGAAGAACTGAGCTGAAAAGTACAATCACTGAACAGAACCAGTTCCATTCTCACTCAGACCAGGACAACACCATACTGTGTTTCATGAGAAGCCCCTGTTATATCACCACTGGCAAAATTCAGAAAGAGTAGTCTGTAAAAAGATTTCTGAATGAAGACAGCACGTGCAAACAGAACGGCCCTGTGTGTTTGGAAAGCACATGCTGTCATCCAGGACTGAACTGCTCCAGCAGTGCTGGGCATACATGAGATCTTTAGTCATAGGAAAGCTCCAAGATGATCTTCACTACTAGATTTTGTAACACCGTTGCTGAAACAGAGGATGTAGGGTATATTGCTTATTAAGGATTCATTTGTGTGTGCCTTTTCATGCATTGCGGTCTAGCCTGCTGGTCAAGCAAATGCCTTTCACAGAAGTGCTTCATAAGCAATCTGTACACATACTAAATGGGGAAATTGCAATGGTTTCAAAACTGAGGCAGTTTCATAATGCGCTATCACTGTCAGATAGGCTTTAAAGACCAGATTTTTCTTTGGCAATGCCAAAAATAGTTTTCTCACATTCTTCACTTGAAAAGAGTAAGTTATTAGAGCCTCTGTTTCAGTTTGAGCAGGATCAGCTTTTGTCTATTTTCTAGACTTGGGAGTAATTTTTCTGTGCTTTCCCAAGAGCTATGTTGCTCCCGAGTAAAACACCAAGGGATTGGTTAGACTGGGAAGTTTGTCTAGAACAATTCTTTTGGTGCTAAACTGAAATCTTTCAGCTGTCCAGCTAGTTTGATCACTCTATCTAATTCCTTCTAAAGGCAAAAATCTAAACTCAAAAAAATAACTCCAAAAAAGAGAAAATTACAAAGCTGATTAATTGAGGTACCAGTTTGTTAAAAAAATATTTTGATATTTCAGAATTCTGGTCATCTATAGCAATTGAACAAGTACCTCAGATACTGTGAGTGAAGCAGGTTAACCTGAGAACACTGAAAGAAATAAATTAATAAAACTTGAACAGTAACTTTAAGCTGTCCTCCTCCAGCATGCTCAAGTTCCCATTCCAAACGTATTTTGTAAATGCCTCATATCTGTAAGGTAATATTATTGGATAATTACAATCATAAATTTCTTAAATATTTACAGGAAAACAACAGATGTAGTGAACATTGACACTTCCAGTTTGACAGTAATCTGGATATCATCTTGAAATTTAGCAAAACCACAACAGAATTGATGGAAGATGTGCAAATTGAGCATGAAGACACAGCTTTGTCCTTTGAGTATTGTGTTAAATGACAAAGGTTAGTATTCAAATGCTCACCATAAAATCATTCAGAGTGGGAACCGCAGAAGCATTTTGATTGTCCTTACCATGCCAACAGAAGCAAGCAATAACACTGACAAGCTTGGAGAGAAATTTCAGTTGTTGTTGCTGACATCTAAGGCACTCATGATAGCTCTGGACATTGCCTATACTACTCCTATGGCCCATTATTGATTTTGTGGCTTTTGATTTCTGTATGGAAGGTCTTAAGTTTATGATACTATACTGGAGAGTGTTTTGTGGCTGCTGTTGCCTGCAGGGTCACCATAGGGTATGTGTCTGTTACATGGTCATTAGTGAGGTAAGAAACTGGACCCCCCAACACAGCACATATTTCCATCTCTGTTCCTATTTTTTAAAAACATTCTGTTTAGTATTTTTAAAAACCCTCTCCGCAGATGTTATGGACAAAAAGTAACACAGATGTCTGTGACTTGTTAATATTGTACAGGCAAAAATCTAGATCTTCTTTCCTGATCTTCACATCCTACTTAGGCAAGGTTTTTGCTGAATTCTGTGATAGTTTTGACTGAATAAGGACAGCAAGATTTGATCCCATGATAATAATATAAAAATCTGACTTTCAAACAAGGTGTATGCCAAGAAAACTCACAGAAATCCCTTGTGCAAGGAGTTTGTCATCTTTTTGTAAAGGAAGAACATGGCAGAGAAACAAACTGTCAGATACTTCCAGAGTCAGTTTTTCCAGTACAATAAACATTCATTTTATACAATGGAGTACAGGGCTGTGAATCATCCTGTGTGTGAAGTGGGAAATCAAGAAAAGGCATGAATACAGACAGTTACATGTTGTAATCTCAACCTTCTACCAGTTCTATTCAAATTCACTATTGGAAGTAATTCCCAGGTTAGTGTCATCTTCAATGGTCTAATACTTTTTCTTTTTTGGTGCACAACGGATTTTCAGTTTAAATAACACAACTCTATTATAGGGATATTATTCTTTATTTTTATCTGACTTGAAATATTACAGCAGATACAAGCCATGCAACGCAAAAAATAAGGCATTTCTATAACTGACCAAAGCCCAGTGCTCCATTCTGCCTTATCACCAGTAACTAGAAGTTTCTGTGACAGGGAAAGGCATACAAACCCCTGGTTACTGAACAACTAGAGAAAGATCCTCTCAGTTTTGACTGAGACAAAGTGATAAAGATATTTTCTAGGCTGCACTGACTATCAGGTGGAAGCAAGTGACAAAGGCCACAATCAAGACAGGTCAAGATGAGGAACTAAAAAAGCAGAAAAGTCATCAGTTCAAAGGGTGAAATAGGTGGAAATGTAGTCCAGAATCATCAAAAAAGGGATCAGAACAACAGGGTAGGCTCCAAGAAAAGAGTGCGCCGAGTAAAAGCAGGATCATGCAAGTAAAAGCTTTGCATGCACTGCTAATTGGTGCTTAACAGTGAGATCCAGACGTGGGCAGAGTAACCTCCAAGTAACTGCAACCTATGGGGCAATTCAGTTCCTGAAAGCTCATATTTTCTCACCCTCTAGAAAGGGTACCTCTAGAGTCTGTAACAAAAAGCCTCATGAAACTTTCAGTATTTTTATCCTTTATCAGCCCTGCCTGCCCCCCCCTCCCCCCCCACTTTTAAGTCCTATAATTGTCCTTAGCATTTCCTATAGGAAAATAGCTTGCTGAGAGGCTGGGTTTTTTTCTTAAAAGAAAATTATCTTGCTGACATCTCCTTGACATTTAAAATGAGACATCCAACCATAAGGCATTCCTGCATGAGGACCCTACAGCAGGAGGCAGAGGAGAGGAGCAGTGGCACCAAAGCCAGGCTGCAGGTCCCACGCCTTCTCCCCGGTAACATGTGCAAGGACACCACATACGCACTCAAAGACGTAAGAAGGCAGACTTGCTGAGACTTCCCAGATGGGTAACACACATCAAGAGCTCATGGTTGTGACAGAGACAGCTGTTTTTAAAATCAAGGTTATCATTCAAATGCAGTTTTTAGGATGAAATCTTGCTTTTCTATTGATCGCAGCATTAAAGCTTCAGTTGAGTATTAGGTGAGGACACCAGTGTGTGTTCCTGAGAATGCTGAAATCTTTGCAGGGGATGGGCTATACAGAGACATGGGAGGTGCTAAATCAGAATTAGAGTTTTAATCTTCAATTACGAAGGAAAGACAAATAATATAACAATTTTTTCTTCCCTGTGCATGGGTGTGCACATACACGTTTCCCTTCTGGTGAGTAAATATCACGCCCTGACTTTGGGCCATCATTTGCCATGTGATGTGTGAGAACACTTTGTTGCTCTCTTTTAGGATTTATTCCTTTTTCAGAGAAAATGGAGGTTAGTTGTGAGTGGTGCAGTGCTGCTGACAAATCTGCTAAGCCAAGTGCTTTGTTCCTCATGAGCAAGTAAGATGAAGTAAGCTGTGCAGAGTGGGTGCTGCAGGCTGAGGTCCTGAATAGATGTCTGTTAAGAAAACTATTCATTTTTGCTTTTGGAGGCATTTCTAACAGGGGCTGCCCCTGTGATTAATTTCTTCTCTTATAATCTCTCTCACCTGCAAGTCACCAATCCATCTGGCTGGAGGCAAACTGAAGCATAAATCTCATAAGCAGCCAGCTTTTGCATTCCCTGGTTTGCCCTGAAGTTGAAGATGCGTTAAAACACATTTTTTTAACAATTTTTAAAAGCACCAGATATGACATACTAACTAATCAGTAGAAAACTTAAAAAGATCACAAAACAAACACCAAGATGTTTATTTTTTTTCTCCTTAATTTAAATAATATAATTAAAAGCTCTTATTAAGTTTAGTGTAAAGCATATGAGAAGACCTTTTTTCTCATAGGCATGCTGAACATCAGCCATAAGCGAAGCTAAGAGACTCGGAAAAGTAGCTATGGAGATTTCCATCTCTAGAAAGACAGTGTCAAGAATTAACGCCTGTTGTTATGAGTGGAGCTGACCAGAAATTGCCTCATAAAGCATACTTTTGTATGGTTATTTATAAGATATTCCCCAAACCCAGAAAGTTTCTAGAGAACCACTCAGTTTTGATGGATTTTCACACCAGTGGGCAGATTTTCTTAGTCCCTGTTATCTCACTTGGGTGGTGCCCAAGACTTGTTGTAGGAACCCTGGGGACTGTGGATTTCACAGATTTCTCCAGGCTTTGTGGAAGGTCTGAATTGCTCCACAGCTGCCTTCTCTGGAAGACCTGAAAATCTGACTGGAAGCAACGCTTGCTTTAAGAGAGCTTCACAGATCTCCTGTGCTTCTGCCAAAGGTGAGCACCACAGGTTTCCTGATGATACCCATCTCATTCTACCCAGAAACTACCAGGGCAAAATAGATCCAGTTTGTGGACAGTTGGTGTTTGAGTGTTTCCAAAACCACAGGTTTTGCATGTCTGCATGTCCTGCAGATCAGTAACTCAGTGATTCAGCCAGGTCAGCTGGTGAGCAGCCATATTTTGGATCTGCAGCTGAAACTATGACACCTAAGTGAGCCCATCTGTATACACTGATCATCTTGAAACAACATTTAACAAACTAACTTCTATTCCTGCAAAACATAAGATGCTATGGCGTTACAAATCAGAGGCAGCAGCCTGGTAAAACAGACATTTCTGGTGAAGAATCTCATCATTTCAGTTTGTGAAAAGTTACACAACAAAGTAATAATCACGCCCTTTCCTGAAGGACAGTTAGGTAACACATTCATTAAAGCTTAGTTGAAGGAGCCTCTCAGAGATCAAAGACTTCATCTGCAGCATTCAGTGATTCTTGCAAAAGTGACATTCAAGATCTCTGGTTATTTTTAAATATCATGTTTACTATTTTTCCTCACAGAAAAGGAAGATATTGTACGAAATTTTACCCATTACTGTTTCACTTTATATCTTTTTCAGTTATCTCAAGTTAAAAATGCAAATATCCATATGAAAAATACATGAAACTATGTACAATGATTGAACAAGTGGAAAAAATTATAAACAACAATATTGAAGTGTGTGACCAACACCTGACACCACAGCGAGGATTTCCTGTAAAATTCAAAGACCTGTGAGACAGCACATCTCAGTTCTTTTCAAAGGAACATAATGTCATTAGATGCTGACTTCCACTGGTCCTCCTCCTATGTCTTTCATCTACCCCTGCCTCAGTAGTAGCAAAAGAACCAATTTTTAGACTCAAAATAGCTCATTTTCTGCTGAAACTTCAAAGACTGCATATGGTATGAGATTGATAACACCCATTCAGCAGTGAATACATCTTCCACTACTGGCAATGCTGTGGGAATACTTCATAGGTAGGGCAAATATAATTTATCAATAGAGATGTCTGCTTGTCATAGGAAAAAGTTGTGAGCACGTGTGAGGTAGAGGATTGTGAACCATTTCATCTCTCCCACTATCTCAGTGTCCTCCCCCTGCCACGTAGACAGGGCAGCATCAAGGAGTGTGCAGGGAGAGAGGTGCCAATCCCACCACTGGTACCCTTTTCTCCCTCTAAGGACTCAGACAGTGATGACAAAAAGCTCCTGTTAACATTTTCTCTCTTTCTCATATTCAGGGGGACAAAGAGGTTCAAACAGTGAATGGGTGGCCTAGCTATGCCAGGCTATGCCTTGTCAGCCCTTTTCTGCCTGCTAACAGTAGGATTTACGAATGAAACCCTTGAAGGAGAAACACAGAACAGCTATGCCTCTTACTAGGCACTATTTTTCAGAGAACAAAGAGGGTTTTTTTAAATAAAACAATCTGTATATGCTACAGCACCAAACACAGATGTCACAAAGGGACTTGATAGCTGACAATCTAATGAGCTCCCTGCTGGTTATCAGACTGATTAAGTCATTAGGGGCAGGCATTTTCTGGCAGCTTCATCAGTACCACTCACACTGGGGAAGGGAACAGAAAGAGGAGAAAAAATATATAGGAATAAGTGAATGAGGACATAGCCAGGGGTCTAGAAAAAGACCATTAACAACATGGTCATTATATTAGAAATCTAGAAGCTGCTTTAGGAAGCATGTCAACAACTCATAATAGCAAAAATGTAATATAAAAAAAAGATAAAGCCTTTTGAACAACACAAGTCTTCTCTTTCCATTCCTTTGCATGAATAAAACACCTATCTGGTAGTTTTTTCTGCTAGGTGTAATGATATCCTTTCCTTGTAATACATATTATTTATTGTGGTTCAATTTTTACCAGAAACAATGAGACAGATCAGCATCCCGTTATTCTAGGTGCAGAAAAAACACAAAGCAAAGAAATATTCTTGCCTCACAATGTTAATAATCTGTGGAGATAAGATAAAAGGTGGGAGAAAAGAATTATCACTTATGAGAGAGAAAAGAAGGAAGGGTACAATTCCAAACTGCAGTTGTGACTGCAGTTGGTAGGTGTATGTACTATTCTGTCTGGTGCTACCTGGGGAGAAAGAGAGCAGTGAATCCCTACCTTTGATTAGCCCAGCTTAACAGACACACAAAATGCTAAAAGATATAAAACCTTCCTGAAGTCACACATGCAAGATGAGTTCATCCTCCATAGAAATACTGAAAGTAAAATGAAATGTGTTGGAGCAACTGCCGCAGCTTGGGAAAACAAAACAAAACAAAAAAGAAAATGGAATCTGAGAGGTAATCTGGAAATTATTTTTCTATGGATATTTGTTTTTCACTGGAAGACACTTCAGCATTTTTTTAAATCTGTTTCAGCTAAACAGAAAACATTTAACAAACCAGGGGACCAATTTTTCCTCTCCTGACCTGGAGGTACTTGCCTCAGAAAAAAAGTTCGTAACTAATTTATCTTCACAGATGCATGAAAACATAACATGCCTCAGTACTTCAGTGCCTGCTGGGTCTTCCATGTGAGAACTACCCATGGGAAGAATGCTGTTTGACAGTAATAATGCTCCTAGGAAGCTGGTTGTGGCTCTGTAATGCCAGCACTTCCTGCAAGGTACTATCATTCATAAAATAGCTTGAGAGACTCTCACATTGCAAAAGTCATGACCATTACCATATGACAATACTAGTAAAAATGCCTATAACCATTCTGGGTTTTTCTGTCATCTTTCAGAATATAATGCAGTAGTAATAACATACTCAAAATGCTACAGACACTGCCATCATTGTATTGCAACAGTGACTATTTGTCTCTCTAAAGCCATTCCTACAGGACATTCCTTTACCACTACCATTTTAAGTAGTGGAATGAAAAACATCTGGTACATGTTCTTCAGGGCCTTTGGGGGTTTTTTTCAGTATAAAATAAAGCTTGAAAAACCATTGTCCTCTTGTATGCAAATACTCCTGTTGGGATAAAACAGCAGTTTGCACTGCAACACATACGTGCCTGTATATCTGGTGAATAAGAGTAGGAAGATTGTAAAGAAGGAGAATAATATAGAGCAATAAAAGCTGTTGAGGAAGGTGGGAAGAGAAATCCATCTGAGAAGGTACAGGATATACAAATATACTGAAGAAACACACTTTTGTTTCTAGTCAGACTAGTAAAAACAGGACATAGGAATAACTCCATCACTTTTGAGATGCACTGAATGCTTTCTAGTGCCAAACACCCATTCAATGTTAGCAAGATTCAGCCTCAGGCATTGGGAATAGGAACGGAGAATAGGTACATTTTAGATCAGAGGTTTTCAGTAGTTTCTTCCCATCTAACTTCAGACCTTTGCTTGAATAGTTTATGTTGGAAATATATTTGGTCTTAGCTTCATTCCTAGTCAAAGGAAAGACAGTGGCTTGCCCAGAGTATGGTTACAGTCTGCAGACACCTGTAAGGATTATCAAGGAAACCTAAAGCAGATATGGCTACATCTCACAGGCAAATAAATTGGGCACTGCATGGCATACCTAGTCATCCTCTCTATCCAGATGAGAAGTGGCTTATATTGAATTCCCACCCATGTATCAATATGCCAGGACACAGGGGAAGAGAGGGTGGTGGTCACACCCAGGTCTTGCCTGAGCAAACAGAGATGCAGCCTAGTTTCTCCCTGAACAACAGACAAATCCTATACACCTAACCTGAATCTAGGATCAGTACCAGAACTTAGGCAGCCAAAACTGAACTTTTACATGTAATCTGTATCTAGAGTAGCACTGCACTGCTCCCACAGACACCCATTTTGCCTGCCTTAAGTAAGGATCTGCACCTACACCCACATAAAGAGGCAGGGATTGAAGGGATTAGATGGCACACAGGGGAAAAAACACAGTAAAATATATAAATAAAGTATATCGCCTTTCAAAATCTATTATAAAACCTGTGTGGGTTTTCTCTGATCTTCTCTCCCCCTCACCTTTTTCCCCCGTTAGCACAATTGAATGAAGTATAAAAAAAAAAACAACACAAAAATTCAAACGTGTCATTTTAGCCGCCTGAAGCACTTTTAACTTACTGTGTTTATGGTACAGCTAAAACAGAATCTGATAATGCCAAGCAGTCTATCATCGTAGGTTGCACCAAAGGATTAATTGAAGGTTTATGCTGCAGAGTGCTATGCTATTCTTATAAACAAAAACCCGTTACCTCAGTTACTGAGGCTGTAAGCTTTAAAGTTCAGTGATTTGCATTTTTCATACACTTTCAATGACTAAGAAGGGGGGGTTAGAGCAGATTTAGGGGATTGTTATGCTGGAATCACTTGTTTTACATTTCATGACAGATTATTTATATCCTTTAAAAAAAAGTAGAGGTAAGACTGAAGAACAAAACCCCAATCAGTATCAATGCTGTGTTCAATGCTATGTTCATTTAGTTCTCTTCCATCTCTATTCCTCTACCCCTCACAGACAACCTGACAGCCTTTCTTATGTGGATTCACAAAATAGCCTCCCTCTTATCACTTCCAATTTTTGCTTGCAGACTTGTTTTACATACAGTGTCCACTATGCATTAATCAACAAAGCCTGTGGAAGAGAGAGCTTCTCTCCACTCTCATTGCAGTTTTTGTGCTTCTTCCTGCAGAGTCTTAGCTTTTTATATTCCAGTTGATGAGCCTGAAAACTCTTAAAGATGAGATTTTTCTTATTCTGGGAGCTTACATCAGGCCGAAAATACCACCATCAGTGAACACACCCTAATTACGGAGGTTATCAGTGAATGCTATTCAAAAAACTGCTGAAATCATGTTGAAATGTAATTTTACATTCACAGTTATTAGGCAACAACTTTGGAGAAGTCTGAACCATTTGTTGTTGCCTTTGCTGTGATTGCCTGCTTCCTTATTTGGTTGCAGATACAACTCAAAGAAGAGAGAATAAGCCAAATAGGATATTTGTACTTTTGCCTATGACAGACGCAGACTACAGAAAGTAAAGTAAAAATGATATTGTATGAGGAGTTGCAAACCAGACCCACTGCATGCATTTGAAAACATACAGTTCCGTTTCATAACTTTTGATCTAGGAAAAGTTTGTCAACTTTTGAGTAAATTTAATTTGATGCATACTTCAGGAGAGGGAGAGAAAAGTACACAAAGCTTTCTGGATTTTGTGGTATTTCAACCTCAACCTCTGCACCATTCTGTTCTTGTGCCTGGTTTGGGATAGTGACAGCTGAAGTAATGCAGCTTAACACTGAAAGTTTAATGTATGAAGGTATTTTCAAGGAATGAGAGATTAACCCACAGGATTCTGTAGTAACCTGCCAAAGTCCTCATGTGGGGAAACCTAAACACTAGCTCATGGCAGAGGAGAGTGTAATCTGCTGCCAGGCTGGCTGCAGTATCCTGAGAAAGCTGAGCCAACTCAAGCCAGGCTTGACACAAGGAGCAAACACCTCTCTTCCTCCAAGCCCAAATTTGCCTGCAGAGTTGCCCACCTGCCTCTGAGAAGTTCAGCAACAGATTATCAGATTAACTCTAGAGGAGCCAGATGGAGAGGTGCAAAGCCATTGGAGCAGTGCTTGACGTTGGGGCAGCTGTGTTTGTGAAGCACCTCAGCATGCCCTGACTGCCACAGAACTTCACACTTTGCCTCTAGTCCTGCCATGCAGCAGAAGCAAGTGGTGGGACCAACCTTCAGCTGGTAAAACTCACCATCATCCCACTCATTTTGTCAGAGCAGTACTAAGTCACAGAACACAGTCCTGCTCCTGCCAGTCTGTCACTACCAATCACCTTGCTAAGGAAAATATAATTTTATATTGTTCATTGTTTTCCTAATAAAACACATGCCGTTCTGTTAAGGGAAATTACATCAGTGATTAACTAGAATCTGAACTGCATAGTTACAATCTTGTCATTACTGTGTAGAAAAAAGGAACATGAGTGCCTACCAGAATGTTAGTGTATAACTCAAGTGAAATGGGGATATTTTAAACATTCAGTGTACCACAGAGGCAGTTTCCTGGATATTTAGCAGTAGGACGTGGGAAAGGCCTGCCCATTGAACACACTGATGCCTGGAGCAGATAAAATTGAGAATTTTCTAATAAAGCCCGCATTTAGGGCTGCCACCTGCCCAGTGTGCTGTATTACTGATGATGGAGCTGGCAATGATAGTCATATTTTTTGTGGCTTTTCTCCTGCAGAATCAATATTCATAGATAGGGAAAGAAGAACAATGTGAGTTTCATGGAATTTGAGAGTAACTTCCAGAGTGTCACAGCAAAATTAATGAGAACCACATTCTTGGACATCCACACCATTGGCTCACTTCATTGTGAGGAAGATCATCAGACCTAAGGAAGTTTGAGTCTGGCGGGATAAAAACTAGCTATAAAATCTCCTGATGTGAATGTTACTGTACTTAGTGGCACAGAGGCTGATTTGAGCTTGTTGGGATGACATTTTGCTCACTAGTTCTGTCTGATGTGAAGAAAGGATATGAAAATTTTAATGACTTCAAATAATAAGAGCCCAGGCTTGAGGTAAGTAGAAAGGAGGGAGAGTAAATAGAAGTGTGAAAAGGAAAATTTAAAACACCTTCGTCAGACTAATAGAATACTGTAGATAAGCGAGCCAGGCAATTAAACACAATAAAATAATGAAACAGGGAGAGAATATGAAATAAAATAGATTAAATTTAAGATTTTTTTTTTTAATAAAAAGAGGCATTATGGTAAGTGCTGCTTTCTTTTAGCCTAGCCAGGAGTAACTATTGCCATTAGTGAGCAGCATGAGTGTCAGTAAAAAAATTCAGATTTTATACCAGTGCAGTCTGTGAGTACATTCTGATTACGGTAACCTGAAGGAAATTGTTCCAACATTCCATGAAACTAAAATTAATTTTAGCTACTATCTATGTTTCTAGTTGCTTGTATTATAAAAAGAAACAGGTTTGTTACACATATGGAAAGAACGGGGAAAAAAAATGAGGGATATGAAGTCACTAAGTAAAAACCAAAATCATACCACGGAGAACAGAGGTAGATGCAGAGGAAATCCATGGCATGTGTTTCTGTTCTGTACTTCAAAGATTTTCATCTTTTAAAACTAATGCAAAGGACAATGATGATGCTAACACGAGATTTTCTTGATACAAAGTAGTTAAGTAAAAAGAAGCTGACAGTAAACACATGAGTTCACGGAGAGAAGAAAAGAGGGAAAGAAGGAAAGACATAAGAAGGTGAAACAGTTTTGCAGGGGCCAAAATAATTTTGATATTTATGTAGGTAATGAAAGTGTTAGGACTCCTTAGAAAAGCATTACACTGATAACAAGTAACGACACTCCACATGAAGACACAGTACCACGAGGCAGCTTGAAGAGAAGAGGGAAAATGTCATGTTTTAATACTCTTTTGATGACAAGGGCAAGGACAAACCAGAGGTGGCAGAATTCATTAGGTCTAGAAAATAAAGTGGGTCCCACCTAACCAAAATCAGGGCAGATTATCATAATACCTCCTGTCTGCTACTTCTCTCAGTGAAATCTGATGAATAAAGAAAAAAAAAAAAGAAAATCAAAAGACTTTTCATGCTATCCATTCTCAGACTGAGAGCAACTGAAAGAGGTATGAGTTGATAGGAAATCTGGTTGCTCTGATTAATTTGCCATGTCATACAGTGTTTTCCTCAGCTTTGAATTTACTAATAACATAAGTAGAGGCAATAGTAAATAATTAATATACCAAATAGCCATGAAAATAACATTTTCAGCTAGATGATCCTCTAGTACCAAAATAATCTTTGATGTATTCTGCAATTGTATTTGAGAGGTTGAAGACTAATGAGGTGAATTGAGCAATTCTTTGATGTTTAAAGTTGAACACTCTTTCCAGCTGCCCATTATTATTTTAAGGGAAAAATGACATGATAATCAATGCATTCAAAATAAGATTGAAATCATCTGGTAGGCTGGCTAATTCCAGTATAACGCCATAGTTTGTGTTCAGAGCAGCATTATGGAATAGACAATAACTACAGTAAAGCTATTTTAGTTCTAGTGAGAATTCACAGCCCTTGCTGAATACATATAAAAACCTTTTTCATAAACCTCTAATAGGATTAAGTCAGAGTGACTTTTGGCAAATATGAGCTTGAAAACAGAAAAAGAAATCAGAGGTTTAGGATATAAGAATTGGAGTGAGAAAATAGTGTCATAAGCATGAAAGCCAGTCAGAGTCACTCCAAATTTTAAAGTGTTGTCTCGTGCTACAGTGTCAGATTGAAGAATGGTAGGATGGAAGAGAAACATGGTACTCTTTTCTCTGGGGAGACCCTGAAGCTGATATACCAGGTATGCAGATTTGTCTAGGCAGTGAGCTGGTAAGAAGTTAAATGAAAAACTGTCTCCATCAGTTTATGCAACTTCTTTGCAACAGGAAACATCATTCACACATTTTATGGTTCTTACAGTTTCAAATGGCCAGAGGTGTCATCTGCAGATGTCTAGGAGAAGGCCAATACAATTGTCTTTATCCTGTGACCAGACCCATTAAGAATCCTATGTATGTAGTGGCTTTGCACAAGTTCTCTGCTCCAGATTTCTCCCATATTAAATAAATCACACAAAGCATTATGTTGAGAACTCCTCCTTGTACTGTTTCACTTCCTTGTGAAAGCTTTAAAATTATGCCAACATTTTCATATTTAGCCCTTTAAATACCTATAAAAACCTAATTTATCCATTGCTTAAAAAGACTGGCTCTTATATCTTTTTATGATCTGAACATCTACACAAAACTAATATTTAAATAGTATGCCTGGTCTTCCCTCTTTAATATGTAAAATATAGTTCATTATCATGTACTATGTGTGCTTAAATCTGTCTGTTGGTCTCAAGATGATATGTACATCTTGAGGAAATAAGCAGTAGAGTCTCTCCCTCTTAGTCAGACCTGCTGGTTATAATTCATTGTTATCTCAACTGCTATAGCACCCTTGCAATTAGCTGAGAACGATTCTTCTTTCTGCAAGCCAGTCTCCGTCCCAAACGTTTACAGTCTAAATGGTCAAGGCAAAATGAAGTAGATAAAAAAACTCCTTACATGAAGAATGAACAATCCAGTAGTGGCAAATACCATTGGACTCCATGCTGGTTTTCTCTTTTTCCTTGTATGTATTAACATGATTGTATCAGGGACAGCATGTTCAGGAAGAGGGGAGAAGATCAAGCACAAAGGTCTGGGGAGAAGCTGGGGCAAAGAGCCCATGGGCACAAAGGATAGAATGTTGAGGGTGAACGGTCCAGGAAAAACCTAGACAATATTGGCATTGTTATTGTCAATATAGTGCCACATCTCAGTGGTTCTTGCAGTTTCTGCACATGAAAAAACATTCTGACTGATGAAATAATAACAGAAACTATGGGCTCTGCAGTCTGGATTTATTCATCTCTTCACAAGCCCAGAAGAAAAAAAGTAAATAATTGCTGAAAATGTCACTCAAGAACCCTCTTTTCTCTCCACCAACAAAACATCTGCATGTTTATAGAAGGGCTTTTCACTCTTCCTATGGCAAAGTGGGAGATGGCAGATTGCAGAGTCTGGCTCTGGAGAGATTTTCTCTGCAGTGTCACTGTAGAAGTAGTGCCTCTCACTGTAACACGTTACAAGGAGCATGCCCCACTCCAAAATGTCTGGTGCACCATGCTAGCCTGATGCAATGAGAAGAATTTTCTGAAGAGGACAAGCAAGCAAATTTTTCATTGCCTATTACACCAGCACATTTTGCAAGAACTGCTGGTAATCGCAACTAAGGCAGCAGAGCCTAAACTCTTCTTATAAAACAAACAAACAAAAGAAGTGAGCAAATGAAAAAACAGGTTTGACTCTTCAGATAATACACTTTTTTTCCATATTGTAATATACTCTATCTACACTAGTAGACATAAGTTGTGCCCTGTTAAATTATGAAATATGGCAAATTCTCTCACACCACATAGGTAGAAGAGTATTCAAGTGTCTTCTGCTATTTTTCCTGATGCTTATATCAGACTGAGCATACTGTATGAATAGAATATCACAGTAAGTAGAAAGGGTGCATAGTCATTTTGTATAGACCTACTAATGTTTGTGAATCCGTTCCTTTTTTCCATATTAAATAACAGACCTGATGATTGTGCTTGGCAAGATTCTTTTCCTTTTGCACTTTAAACTCATTAAATTTAATGAATGCATTAAAGGTCAGAGGCACAAAGGGAGCATTTGCCACTACAGCACAATGTGAGAAAGCTGAAAAATATCAGCAGTAATAAACACAGGCAAGAAGCCTCTAACGACACTTCATTATTTAACGACATTTCTTAACGACATTTCTTCTCAATTTGAACTGTGTGTTTTGCTGAAAGTACAACTATGAAAAACCTAAAGCAAGGACTCATAGCATACATTGCAACTAACCTATTATTAGGGGAAATCTGAAGTCATAATTCAAATTTCTAGAATAAAAATGCCAGTAGCAAGCAGTAAGGGAAATAAGAAAGTGAGTGTGAGTACAAATCATTACACAATTATTCTTTATTTTTATTATTATTGTTGCTTCCTAATCATGATTTCTAATGTATTATGCAGTAAAAGGCAAAAGAAAGTTAAGCTCGGAATGCTAAAATGCCTTCTCTTTAAAAAAAAAAAAAATTAAAAAAATCTGTAACACCTCAAAGAATTTGCTTGAGCTTATGAATTTGACCCAGCATGGTCTTTCAAGATGCTTGCATAAAATTGCACTCTTCAGTTTGAATGTGGAGCTACTTATCTTCTCCACTGTGCTTTGCTCTTGTATAGAACTTGAGTTCCACAGAAAAGGATGTGAAAAATATTTTTGCATTGCACAAAACTAGCTAAAATGTAGAATTCCAGTGATCATGTCTTAGACAAAATAGTTACCTGATGGCAAATCAGTTTCTCTGTGTGAACATCTAGGCTAGTGACAACTCATCAGCGTACTACACGGTGGGATGCTGATCATCTACAGAGGCTAACTTCAGCAGAATTCAGTAAGAAACACAACTGAAAGGATACTTGGAGAAGACAGAGGTATAAACCTTTCCTTTTTAACCCTGGAGCAGGCAAGGAAAGAGGTTCTCAACAGAAAAGAGGAGAAATAAATGATTTTGGGAAGCAGTTAAGTGCAGGAAGGGGCAAGCACAGCTGGTGTCTCCACTGAGGGAATCAAGATCCTTATCCAGCACCAAATAACACCTAAGAGTGGAAGGGAACTGGTAAAAATTTAAAAAAAAAAGAATCATTGCTATTTTGCTCTGAAATACACAGAAAAGGCCTTATAAAAATGCAACCTACTCAGATCAAGGAAAGCTTATGAGCACAAGAGTTTAAAATGGCAAAGACTACAACTCAGCAGCCTAATATGTGATCAGATCAGGGAAATTTTATTAAGGATGCAATACCATCCAACTCACAGCAATAAAAGCCAATGACTTGCAAGCTGAATAATTTGTTGTAGTTGTCTCTATGCCCTGCTAGGATGAAGCACATGATAGATTCTACGGTTCCCTTGTAGCTTTCTGTGTCCCCCGCCTATAATGTCAAGCATGACCACCACTGATCAACATACTTAACCCCAGTCTTTGGAGAAGGGAACACCAAAAGTAATTGTTTTTCTTTTTTTTGACACCTTATTGGTATTATAGCATCTTTACAGTCCTGCTGTATTGTGAACACAGTGCAGCACACAGTGAGAGATAATGAAGCACATGGGGACACACTAAGAGCAGTCATGGCAGGAAACTTCCTTCAGTCTATAAACACAGGATTGACCTTTGTCTATCTTTAGGTAAAGGTCAGGTGTATAATCCAAGCCAGTCACTGAAATTGACCATAATAACACAGAAGTCCTTAGTACATTAAAAAGCATAAGGTGTAAGAGTATATGGTATAAAGCAACACTAGAAATAGTTTAAATCAATATAAACACATGTTTAACAAAACCAGAATAAAATTTATACTCCAACAAGGTGTTAGATGTGATAGGCAGTAAGATGTTTGGAAGATTTTTGAGAAGAGAAATTAGGAGCAAAAACTGAGCTGAGTTTTTCCGTGTAAAAAGCCATAAGCCACACTGCAAGGCTGACTGGAAGCTCCTAACAGACATATCTATGTCATTATAAGGATTAGGATAACCTGATGTTGATAATAGCCATTAGTTTCATTTAAACAACTCTATATTAGAAATAAAAATAAAAGAGGTGTTTTGTTCTGCAGTGCCATTTCTCTTACAGTGATGTTACATCCTTGCGAACATCCCCGTCTGCCGATGCCCCATGGTTTTCCCTGAAAAATCAGGCTTTGAGTTAAGATAGCAGAAGAGATTAGTTAGGTGAGATGAACCATAAATGAGCAAGGTAACTAATTTTGAGTTAACACCCCTTCAGCAGATTATTAAATTACTCTTGAAAATGTTTTTTGAACAATGGGTTTCCAATAGCCACTCATAAAGTCAGACTCTTCCTGGTAATAGCAAAAAGCCCAGATCTAATCCTCAGACTGTAGTATCTGAGGCCAAACATCTCTTCTAATCTTTTTTATTCTCCTTAAAGCAGATTCATTCTTCTTCACAGAACAGTCAATGCTTTCCTCCGTAATCAACTCCCACTTTTCCAAAACACTTCTTCCCGTCATAAAGCAAGGTCTGATATTTTTAAAACCTAACTTGTAACACTGAAACAACTGCAAAAAGCATAATGGCAGGAAGCAATGATGGTAAACCCATCATTTCTGAAACCCTCAGGTCTTAGAAAGGGAATGGCCCCCTTTGTTCATTAAAAATTTTTCACATTTGAAATAACTGAAATAAGACAACAGTAAAAATGTCCACCTGAGATACTTAGAAATTACATCTAGCCCCCAGAAAGCATATACCTATTGATATCTGAGAGTGACATTATCACCTCTTTAACCACGCTTGAGTATAACCTATGTATGTGAAAAAATCTTTAACACTTTGAAAGCAGTATGTTAAGAACATACAAAAAAGAGGATTAATACACAAAGCATCCTAGATACTGAATGTGACTTTATAGAACAGAATCATAGAATTGTTTAGGTTGGAAAGGACTTTTAAGGTCATTGAGTCCAACCATTAACCTAACATTGCCAAATCCACCACTAAATCACATCTCTAAGTGCCACATCTACACATCTTTGAAATACCTCCAAGGATGGTGACTCCACCAGTACCCTGGGCAGTCTGTTCCAATGCTTGATAACCCTTTCAGTGAAGAATTTTTTCCTAATATCCAACCTAAATATCCCCTGGCGCAACTTGAGACCATTTCCTCTTGTCCTATCACTTGTTACTTGGGAGAAGAGACAGCCACCCACCTTGCTATAACCTTCTTTCAGATAGCTGTGATATCAATACCCAGAAAAGATTAGAAGTTTGGAAGATAGGGTTATTTGTATATTTTAAGTCAGTTAAAGTGAGCACAGGAGAAGTGCGGTTTGGATTTTGCAGTTATGTACCTAGTAACATGCTTAGCAACATGCTTTTGTTTTAATTAGAAACAGGGTCTCATCATTAATAATAGGATATCTCTGTCTAGAACAAAGGTTATAGAAAGAATAATCAGCTGGCTAAACAACTAGCCATGAAGAACTGTTGAAGGTGGCAAGTGAAACTTGGGGAAAGGTAATCCTGGCAGGGGGAAATTGTGACCACTGACTCATAGACCATCAACCTCAACTATACCACCTCCTCAAAAGAACAAGGAAGTGAGTGGTTAAGAAAATAGCCCATGTGTAGATTTACATAGCAAGGGAGGGTATTTTGACCAATCATCATCATATAGCTGAATAACAGTGCATACGTATTTGAAAGGGGAATATGATTAAGATGTTGCACATAAATAACTGATGTTTTTAGGTGTTAGGTGTGTTGGTTTAGACCCAGTACCAATGATTGCACTCTCATGAGAATAAAGAAAATACTTTCACCTTGTATGTGTGATTGGCAGTTGCATACCAGGTGACGGACACAGTTTTGGGAGTTGTACAGAGTGATAAGGTCTCACCTGAGCCTCCTTTTCTCCCAGCTAAACAACCCCAGTTCTCCGACCCCTCATAAGACTTGTGCGCTAGACCTTTTCTTTCTGAGCTTCATTCAGTCTAAGGTGCTCCAAAGGCCCTCCTTACCCAAAGTTTGTCTGAAGTACTTGTAATAGTCAAGGATAAATTGATCTCTCACAAAAAGGGTCTCTACTGGTTAGTGGAGGCAAGGAAATCCCTAACATGTCTCCTCCCCTCCATCTCACATACCAGATTTAGAAGCTGGACTGACTCAAGAGAAAATTCTTAGTGCTGATGAGAAAACATTCTGATGAATGCTTTTTTCTTAAAAGGTAAAAGCTTTGTTGTCTTTTATTTCACAAATCACGTGCATTCCAGTTAAGTGAAGCTTAACACTGAAGCGAGCATCAGTATAAAAAAAGTTTCCCACCTGTGGCTAAACGGAAGCATTTCTGGAAAAGCTCAAAGCCAGGAAAGTATATGGTACTCAATGTTAAAACCTGTAGAATTCTGTTAGACATTCAAGGTGACAAATTACTCCTTATGTTGCTTTCGTTGTGTTTTTGAAAAATTGATTGCATTTGTAGTTAAAGCTATTCTCAGAATTATACTGTGAGAAACATAACAGTGCTTGCTTATTATAATGAATGAGTTTAATATTCAACAGATTATTTCCTGTTTTCTCTGTACTATTGCCTATAAGTCAACTTCTTTTTTTGAAGACATTAGAAGTCTTCAATTATCAGTTTATCTAGAAGAATAATGTAACCTTTGAAACTGATAAAAACACAGAAAGGAGAATTTAAATAAATTTGAATGTTCTAATTAATCTCATACACAAATGGTTAGAGTTCTCTTGCAGTTCTGTCTTTTATAATTTCTCTAAAGTTGTAGAAATGCTGGCATAAAAGAGCATACACAGATTGTTGGCAGTGTGTGATAAGGGTGGTGTAGAATCTGTAACACACTGATGATGAACCTATACAGGATCTTCTTGCTTTCTAGGTAGAAGGTTTTCTGAACTGTCAGAATGCTCTGAATCAGAAATTGCCTCTCATGCTTCACATCTATGGCAAACATGCAGGGAAGCAGTTGTTTTCCTTCTTTCTCAGGGAGGCTGATATGAAACAAAAAACCACGTCAGCATATCTGTCTATGGTTGTTTCCCAGTTGGCAGTCAAGGTTATCACTTCAGTAACTGGATCCTAGTGGTTGTTGCCCCTTTTGTCTCAGACAGCATCACTTCTCTCACTGATAGGTCCTTAGTGTCTTAAAAAGGAGGAGTTAAATCCTTTCTAAAAGCATCTGCTTAGGGATATTTATTCTTTTTTTTTTTCTTTTTCCCCTGAGGATGGCCTCTTTAAAATTGCAGTGACTCACTGAATATCTGCTAAACACCCAAACAGTTCCTTTATCTGCTTTTAAAAATATTACCACCTTTTCTTATGTCTCTGCAGATAGGCTTGTGGTTTCTGGATCTGGCTCTGTTTGTCTCTAAGCATGAATCTTTCTACACTTCCTTCCTATCTACACTTGAAGAGTTTCCAGTGCTGAACAGTCCTCTGTAATAATAAACTAAATCACCTTTCTTATCTACTCAGACACTGGTTTCTTTTTGGAATGATTTGATATTGAAGAGGGTCTTTAGGCTACCCCAGTGGTAAAAATTTGCCATGAGACAGATTTTCCCAATAAAGAAAATGATGCTACGTGTGCAAAGCACCTGTGTCACTGCCTATCAAAAGGGATGACTGAGGAGGAATGAGAATGAGAGAAAACAGACTTTTTTTTTTTTTTCTGAGTTGTTTTGTTTGTTTGGGGTTTGTATTTTCTTGTTTGGTTGGTTTGATTGGTTTGATTTTGTCCCTTTAGTGCATGACTGCAGTGTAGCTGGACAATTGCACTTCACAGACAAGTGTGAAAGTCTGACTCTCTAATGCATCATTAATTTGACAGAACCTGACTCAGGATTTGACCAGATTCTAAATTGTTCTGAAGTATGGCTGAAATCTGACTGAAAAAAAGTCTCACCAGGAAGAGACAGGTTCTCCCTTGCATCTTTCTTTTCCCCTACTGTTCCTTTTTTGAATATCATTTTTTATTTTGATGTTCCTTTCCTATGATCTTTACCCCCTTCAGCAATCCAGGCTTCCTCTAAAATTCTTGACATCTATTGAAATGGCCCATTCACAACCACTCTGAAAATTACCATTTACCAAGAAATAATGTGAAAAGCTGTAGTATGCTTTAAACAGAGAACAACACCCTAATTAGGTGTGAGAAATGATCTGAGAGCATGGGTTTGGATAGGATTTCATCACACAGTGGAAGAAACACTTCTTCAGCTACATGTGCCTCTTCTATGGCTCCACTGGGAACTATCTATTCCAAGAAAGCATGATTTGGCCTTCAGTCTTTAGTAAGTTAAAGGCAAATATCACATAGCCTTGAGAGAATATGCACATCCACCTCTGAAGGTGTGCTTCTGGTCATCATGCTTCTGCTCAGGCAGCGAGATCTGACATTTGATAGATGTTGATCATCAGCAGTCAGTCTGAAAAACTATTCGTCTTCAAACTGGCAGAGCAATATTCATATTTTTAATACAACCTTTATACTTCTAAGTACTTAAACAAGTAAACACATATCCTCTTTCTCCCTGTATCACTACAGTACACCATGAGAAGCAGCTGTGTACCCAGGGTAGAAATGCCACTTCTGTGCATCAGTGTTTGTTATACAGTGACCCTAAGAGCCAGGCAGGACCCAGTCTACTAATTCAAACACAACATGACAAATTGTTCCTCCTACACAGAAAAAAACCCTCCGTCAGAGTCTCTCATACTCTGGGCCCTCTTTCCTAAGATTCTGTCTTCCACCTCTGCCCTTCAGGTGTGGCTTACGGGCAGGGAGAGGGTCCTTCCATGAATTAGTATGTTGATCCATGATCCAACCCCTTCTTCAGTCCACGTTTCTCCTATGTAATAAATGGCAGTCCTCCAACCACACAACTATTACAGGGTTTCTGCCCTTGGTGGAATTGACAGACTTCACAGTTGTTGCCAAGGGGTTAGAGGCCCACAGTTCTGCAGGTTGGAGTTGTTCCTGCGACCAGAAAGGTTTATTTATAGCCATCTTCAGTATCCTGGGATGGATAGGGAAAAGAGAGGGATATCTGTCATTCCCATCCCAGATCCCCATCAGTCGCATACCTTAGCAAAACTCTTTCTGCCTCAGTGTATCTGAACACTAGCAGTGCAACACAACTAAAATGAAGTGAGAATGTGCCAACAAATTCCAGCTCCACACCAGCCTTGGCTTTACAGCCAGACTCTCAGACCCACTGTGGTCCCAGCATTTGAATTATGTAGGAACTGTACTTATTCATAGAATCATAGAATGTTAGGGGTTGGAAGGGACCTCTGGAGATCATTGAGTCCAACCCCCCTGCCAGGGCAGGATCACCCAGGGCAGGACACAC